>SJYC01043059.1:0-23729 GCA_006408675.1 Madoqua kirkii
GATGGCTAACAAACACATGAAAAGATGCTCAACATCACTCATTATCAGAGAAATGCAAATCAAGACGACCATGAGGTACCGTTTCACACCAGTCAAAATAGCTGCAATCCAAAAGTCTACAAGCAGTAAATGCTGGAGAGGGTGTCGAGAAAAGGGAACCCTCTTACACTGTTGGTGGGAATGCAAACTAGTACAGCCACTATGGAGAATAGTGTGGAGATTCCTTAAAAAATTGCAAATAGAACTGCCTTATGACCCAGCAATCTCACTGCTGGGCATACACACCAAGGAAACCAGAATTGAAAGAGACACATACCCCAGTGTTCATCACAGCACTATTTATAATAGTCAGGACATGGAAGCAACCAGCAGATCAATGGATAAGAAAGCTGTGGTACATATACACAATTGAGTATTACTCAGCCATTACAAAGAATACATTTGAATCTGTTCTAATGAGGTAGATGAAACTGGAGCTGATTACACAGAGTGAAGTAAGCCAGAAAGAAAAACACCAATACAGTATACTAACACATATGTATGGAATTTAGAGCAAAGAGAGCAAAAGAGACACAGATGTAAAGAATAGACTTTTGGACTCTGTGGGAGAGGGTGGGATGATTTGGGAGAATGGCATTGAAACATGTATCCTATCATGTAAGAAATGAATTGCTAGTCTAGGTTCGATACAGGATACAGGATGCTTAGGGCTGGTGCACTGGGATGACCCAGAGAGATGATATGGGGATGATGGTGGGACGGGGTTTCAGGGTTGGGAACTCATGTACACCTGTGGTGGATTCACGTCAATGTATGGCAAAACCAATACAGTAAAGTAAAATAAATAAATAAATAAAAATACATGCACCCCCATATTCACTGCAGCATTATTTCCAATAGTTAAGACATGAAGCAGCCTAAATGTTCATCAGCTTGTGAATGGATAAAGAAAATATTTACACACACATGCATACACACAGAATAGAATATTACTCAGCCATAAAATGCCATTTGCAGGAACATGGATGGATTTAGAAATTATCCTATTAAGTGAAGTATATCAGATAGTGAGAGACAAATATTGTGATATCACTTATGAATAAAATATATTTTTAAAATGATACAAATGAACCTATTTACAAAATAAAACGACCCACAGAAATTTAAGACAAACTTCTGGTTACCAAAGTGACAGGAAGGGGTGGGGGAGATATATTAGGATTTGGGATTAGCATATGTGAGTATACTTGCTCAGTTGCTACCTCCTGTCTGACTCTGACTTCATGGACTGCAGCCCACTGGGCTCCTCTGTCCATTGGATTTCCCAGGAAAGAATACTGGAGTGGGTTGTCCTTTCCTTCTCAAGGGGATTTTCTGACCCAGGAATCAAACCTGTGTCTCCTGCATTGCACGCAGATTCTTTACCACTGAGCTACCTGGGAAGCCTGGGATTAGCATATACATACTTCTGCTGCTGCTAAGTCACTTTAATTGTGTCCGACTCTGTGTGACCCCATAGATGGCAGCCCATCAGGCTCCTTTGACCCCAGGTAAAAATACTGGAGTGGGTTGCCATTTCCTTTTCCATACATACTACTACTATATATAAAATAAACACGGACCTACTGAATAGCATAGGAAGCTATATTCAATATTTTATGACAACCTATAATGGAAAAGAACATAAATCACTTAGATATACATATTAACACAGGTAATTTGTCAACAAAGGTCCATCTAGTCAAAGCTATGATTTTTCCAGAAGTCATGTATGGATGTTAGAGTTGGACTGTAAAGAAAGATGACCACCAAAGGCTGATGCTTTTACATACTACTACTATATATAAAATAAACATGGACCTACTGAATAGCATAGGAAGCTATATTCAATATTTTATGACAACCTATAATGGAAAAGAACATAAATCACTTAGATATACATATTAACACAGGTAATTTGTCAACAAAGGTCCATCTAGTCAAAGCTATGATTTTTCCAGAAGTCATGTATGGATGTTAGAGTTGGACTGTAAAGAAAGATGACCACCAAAGGCTGATGCTTTTGAACTGTGTGTTGCAGAAGACTCTTGAGAGTCCCTTGGACTGCAAGGAGATCCAACCAGTCCATTACCTGATGCTGGGAAAGATCGAAGGCAGGAGGAGAAGGGGGCAACAGAGGATGAGATGGCTGGATGGCATACTGACTCAATGGACATTAATTTGAGTAAACTCTGGGAGTTGGTGTTGGACAGGAAGGCCTGACATGCTGCAGTCCATGGGGTTGCAAAGAGTTGGACGTGACTGACTAACTGAACTGAACAGAAATTACCAATAATTCAATTTTTAAAATGGTTTAAAAAGATGTTTGTCTACATCTCAAATATCGTCTAAAAATTAATTTACTCTCATTTTGATAATTATTTTAAAACCTGTATTTGTTGCTATACATAAAAGTATTTACTTATAGGTGTAGGAAAACTTATGGTTCTAAGAAACTACAACAATGATACATTCAGATGATCATTAATCTGTGAGGATTCAATTATCCTAGTTGCTATCATTAATCAATAAAACAAAGTCAGTGCAATCAAGGTAGAGCTGTCATTAGCTTATCTATTTTTAACTCCCTCTGGCCAGCCTGCTCTCAATTTAGGAGATCTAATTGAAGACTATTATGTTTGCATGAAGTTGTATCACTAATTTGGCCATTGAAAAAATGACTTTGTTGATAATTTAAATGTTTTATCATCTTTAAAGGGTTTTCCTGGTGACTCAGATGGGAAAGAATCCACCTGCTATGCAGGAGACCACAGTTTGATTTCTGGGTTGGGAAGATCCTCTGGAAGAGGGGATGGCAACCCACTCCAGTATCTTTACCTGGAGAGTCCCCATGGACAAAGGAGCCTGGCATGGCTGCACAGCATGGGGTTACAAAGAGTCAGACATGACTGAGTGACAAAGCACAGCATATTTAAAACAGATGACTGGCAGTTATTTCTTCAGCAAAAAAGAAAAATGTGTTTTTTTTCAAAATCCACAAAGTATTCCAATTAGGAGGATCATTAACTCTGGTAAGACAAGTTCAGGAGTCCAGCAGAAATAAAGAAAACTCTTTTATAGAGGGGGAAGGTAAAATGGGAGGGCTATAGTGAACAAAAGGTCAATGGTTTTTTGGCTGGGTTGTGACAAGTCTCTCACTGGCTGACTCTTTCCAGTAAATTAAAGTATCTGTTCATGTCTTCAGTAACCTAAGCACATTTAGATTACAATTATCAATAAAACACCTAAAGTCATTTATGTCTCACCAAAAATAAAACTCAGAATATAGTGCTATTAAATTAATGTCATTCTCACTCATAATAAAAAATGCTCGTAATTTTAAATTTAATTTTACAACAAAAGCTTCCACAAGCCTCTTATCCTCATACAACAGAGGGCAGTTCAGTTCAGCTCAGTCACTCAGTCGTGTCTGACTCTTTGCAACCCCATGAATCGCAGCAAGAGATGGAGGGAGCTCAGGATTTCCCACTGTCTGTGATGGAAAGGAATGGAAGACAGGGACATAATGCTAAATCATGGGAACTCTAGAGGGGAGTGAAGTTTCCTATAAATCTCTACCCTCCTCCAAAGTGAAAAATGAGAGTGTTAGTCATTCAGTCATGTCTGACTTTACGGACGGTAGCCTCCAAAGATCTTATATCCATGTGATTTCCCAGGTAAGAATACTGGAGTGGTTTGCCATGCCCTACTCCAGGGATCTTCCTGACCCAGGGATTGAACCCATGTCTCCTGCATTGCAAGGATTCTTTACCTTAATCTGGTAACTTTGAGAGTCCTGGTTGGCCACAGTGTTCCCCCTGTCATGAGCTACTACCCTAAACAGAAACTACACTTAACCTTGTTTTGGCTTCTGAGGGAAAAGTTTCTACACAACTGCAAAGAAAACCCAGCCCAATAACTAAAATCATTGACCTAAATCTCTGTCATATAGATGAAGAGTGAATTGCAAGAAGACTTGGGAATAATTAAGGGAGCAAAAGAGAGTAGAAACAGGCTAATAAGTATTCTCAAAAAGACTCAAGATGATTGTGCAAGAAGATGCAGCTTTAGAAGCAGCAGAAGAAAAATGCATCAATATTTTTGGAAATTAAAAATTGAAGGTCAAACTTTTACTTAGAGAATTCTGGATAATTTATTTAGATACCTCCCACTCCAGGAAGCAGAACTTAATCCCTGTCCTTTTTCCTTTTGGTCATGGGCTGGACTTCCTGACTCACTTCCAAAGACTAGAGAAGGGGAAAGGAAAGTGGGAACTTTACAGAGGAGAGATCTGACATACACTGCCTCAGTCAACTGACTGTTTACATCATCAGCGCTGTCATATGGATACGCTGTTGGCATTCAGTTGCTCAGTCGTGTCCAACTCCTTGCAGCCCCATGGACTGCAGCACGCCAGGCTTCCCTGTCCTTCACCGTCTCCTGGAGTTTGCTCAAACCCATGTCCATTGGGTCAATGACGCCATCCAGCCATCTCATCCTCTGTTTCCCCTTCTCCTGCCCTCCTGGTGATGTCATATGGTTATGACCTCACCACAAAAATACTTCACCTATTCAGTGTTTTTTCCAAAAATACATTACCCCAGTTTAACTGTGAGAAACAAACACCAAACAAAACCAGGTTGTAGGACATTTGGAGGGCTCCCTGGCCAGTGTGCAAGGTCTTAAGCTAAAGAAGGAGAAACGGTTGTGTGGAGAGAGCTGGGGCACCAAGAGCAGGTCAGGAGAGGCAGCACCCTTGAGTTCAGCCCAAAGGATGAGGAGGAACTTGGGGCTCTCAAGGGAGGCGTGTTGTTCAGACTTAGGGAGGGGGCTGCACACCTCATCTAGCCAGAAAGGGGCAGAACTAGATTTGAATCCAGTTATCTGTCCTCACCACAACGCTTCACCATCTGCAGCCACCTGGAGACTGTGTGGTACTATATTCAGAGACGAAGCCAGAGAGATCATAGTCATTAGACCTGGGCACAACTACATTGCTCTCAATGCGATTCAAGAGGTGATAGTGACAGTAGCATTACTAAGAATCTGGCGAACGCGTGAGGCTTCATTACAAAACTGAATGAGAGACAACAGGAGAACAATGACCTCATCCCTGACTTTCGCCAACATTCCCACTGTATTCCGTGATCAAACCAAGCAACAGCCGAACTGCAAAACTGAATCTGTGCCAGGACTCAAGCTCACTGTACTCCAGTACTCACTGGAATCATTATCACGTACAAGTCATCAGCTCTGCTTTTGAAACCATCTCATGGGGGTATGGTCTCAGTAGCACTTCAATTCACTTCTGGAGGTAGAGGAACAAACCCCAGCATGAGCTCTTAGCTGCTGAACAGAAGCTTCTAAATCTCCACACATCTTCTGAGGCTCCTTCATCACTCCTCATTACTGCTTTATCAGAGTGCTCGAGGCCAAATTGACTGCAAATGCTGGGTTCGGTCCTGAGTAATTGGCTTTGTGTAAACACAAACAGCCACAGATGGTCCTTGAGATATGACGATTCAATATCAGATGCATGCACTTGAATTAGTTAGAAATCATATCCATTATCAAAATACCTATATCCTACTTTTATGGGATTGTAAGACCAGCAAAATATTTTTTTTCTAGTATAATATTTCCTGAGTCAATTTAAAGTCTGATAGAAAAGAGTAGAGACCTTTCATAATAAGAACAACTATTCTTTTATTCACTAACATATTAATAAAATGTGTGTATGGTCTTTCCTGATGGTTCAGACAGTAAAGAATCTGTCTGTAGTGCAGGAGACATAGATTCAACCCCTATGTTGGGAAGATCCCCTGGAGAAGGGAATGGCAACCCACTTCAACATGCTTGCTTGGAGAATTCCATGGACAGAGAAATATATGTTGAATGACAAACATTATGTACACAAATCCTAGAGAGATAAATCACATAGTGCTCCAGGGTAGCTCTCTGGTCACTGAGCCAGAGGAAGTAGATAGGTAACACCAAGTGATGTTGGGAAGACCTGACCCTGGGCATCCCCAGACTTGGCTTTAGGAAGAGAATCCTCTGGAACCAACAGACATATTGGACAACATCCATTGCAGGCCTGTGCAACTCAGTGTTCACTCCTTGCACACCCTAGGGTTTCAACTACCCTGTGATGGATGGGGTTTCTGTTTGCTGGTGTCTTTCCTCTGGCTCTTGATTTAACTTGTCTCTCCCCCTGTGGATCCAACACACCATCTTCTTGTTCACAGCTTGCCTCCTTGCTAGACATCCCTCAGTCAGTTAACAGTGATCACACCATAATTGACATCTGCTGGGCCTTACTATGAATAAAGAGGATCAGGGGAGTCTAATCTGAGAATTATTAAGAAAGGCAGAAGCTGGTCCATATTTAATAAGTGTGGTGTGTGTATGTTTATATGGGGAGACGTGTGTGTGTGTTAGCTGCTCAGTCGTGTCCGACTCTTTGCAGCCTCATGGACTGTAACCTGCCAGGCTCCTCTGTCCATGGGATCCTCCAGGCAAGAATACTGGAGTGGTTTGCCAGTCCTTTGTCCAGGGGATCTTACCAACGCAAGGACCGAACCTGCGTCTCCTGCACTGGCAGGTAATTCTTTACCACTGAGCTATCTGGGAAGCCCTCCTATTAGGCTGCTGCTGCTACTGCTGCTGCTAAGTCACTCAGTCATGTCCGACTCCGCCTGACCACAGAGACGGCAGTCCATCAGGCCCTGCCATCCCTGGAGTGGGTTGCCATAGGTTAGTGATTCTCAAAGAGTTGTCCTGATAGCAGCAGCAGCAGCACCAAATATCTTTGTAGAAATATACCTTTTCGAGCTGCATCCCAGAGCCACTCTCTCAGACGCTGTGGATACAGAGACCAGCTGTATGTGTCAGTCTGAACTCACCCTCCAGGGCATCACAGGCAAGTTCCAGGTGATCATGGTTGCTTTGGTCCAGGGTCAGAGAAGAATCCCTTGATGGAGAATCACTAAAACAGCCTCCTGTCACTCTTTTGTCACCTCTGCCTCAGCAAACACTAATTTGGGGGTGAGCAGGAAAGCACATCACAGACAGACTCATACAGAAAATTTTGAAACAGAGAAAATTAGAAAACTTTTCAAGGTCAGTCGGGGTCCCATCTCTCAAAGGCAACAGGTGTTGGCCTCCTGTTTTTTCCATCCTAAAAAGACAAGGTGTTCTTTGCTGGATCAGGCCTGGAGCAAAGGTTGAACTCATTGGTTGAACTGCAGGCACCTCTCACACTGGGATTCACTTGAAGCTCCAGAAACCATTCACGGTTTTGTTTTGCAAAATGCACTTTGCAAACAGCTTGTTTTTCTTGGAGACACCCGAGGAGCCTGGCAGGCTACAGTCCATAGGGTTACAAAGAGACAGACAGCTGAAATGACTTAGCATGTGTGCAAGTGGCCACACACGCTGTTTTCCTGCTTTCCATGGTCTCCTACAGGGGCTTCCCAGGTGGCGCTAGCGGTAAAGAATCCAGCTACCAAAGCAGAAGGCAAGAGATGCAGGAGATGGGGGTTCAATTCCTGGGTCAGGAAGATCTCCTGAAGAAGGAAATGGCAACCCACTGCAGTATTCTTACCTGGAGCATCCCCATGGACAGAGGATCCTAGCAGGGTACAGTCCACAGTGTCACAATGAGTTGGACAAGACTGAGCAACTGAACAACAATGGTCTCCTGCAAATTATGTACACGGTCATTATCCATCTTATAAGTAACTCTTCATTCAAGCCGAAAGGATGTTTGTGCTAACTAGAAAGGAATGTTGACTCTGGTACTTTGTTGCCTTTGCAGCTTATAAATAGAGGAGATTTCATAAAAGAAGCAGGGATGTTTAGGACTCCCTGATGCTTTTTGCAAGACAGGCTGTGAAGGGGAGGAAATACAGAACCAGGGATGAATTCCCGCACAGACCGCCATTTCTAGTCTTCCAGGCCTGGCTGGGCGGTGGGAGGGGGGATCCGGCGTGTTGTGCTGTGGATCTCAATCCTTTCTCAGCTCTTGCCAGTGCCCTTTCTTCCCTTCTTCCTGCCCTCAGCAGTATTTGCCTCACAACTTCCCTGTTCTCCCTTTTCTTGTCTTCCAATTTCTCTCTCTGCTTCTTTTTCTCGTCCATAACCATATTGTCCATTCGATGCAGAAAACCATCTCTTTCTCTGCACCATCTCTTTCCTTTGCATTAATAAAAATACTCTATTTTGCCTTCATATCTTTGTTCTCTTTCACCTTCTTCCCGCAAAGATGACTTCCTTTTAGATTAGTTTGTGTGAAGGACTCAGAATATTCAGATGGACCTTACTCAATTTTCTTTTTCATTAGTGACTTGGCCAAGTAAGATTTATACGAGACCTAAAAGAACAGACTGAAAAAAACGACCCTCTTTTTTGTAAAGAAGAAATCAGTTTTCACGGTGAGTGCTTAAATAAAATATTTAAAAATTTTTTATCTCTAAATTTAAGCTTGCTTAGGATCTGCTCATCTGAGAGTAGATACATTAGGTTGGTCACAATGTTTGTTCAGCTTTTCTGAAACATCTTATGAAAAAACCCCAAAGGAACTCTTTGGCTAATGCCTTAAAGGCAGGAAAGCAAAAAGAGAGCAATAGGACCCTTGACAGAGTGAAGGACAGAATTTGCCACTACATATTTCATTGCCTTTTCCAGTCACAGGTAAATTCATGTGTGTACTTCCTATCCTGCTAATTACTTAAGTGAACTGCATGCAATATGTTTTCATCTCAGGTGCTTATTGATTGGACTTTGTTGGCTTTCTTGTGGTTTTTAAGACTAACTTATCATCCTTAGCTTCTCATAAAACGGCATTTCAGGTCCAACAGTTTAACAGAAGTCAAATTTTCCAACCCAGGTTTTCTCTATTAAAAATATATAATGTTGATATTTTTAAAGGATAAAATTGTCAATAATTTATGTAGTGGATTGAAAGATAAGATACTACATAGCATTCAGTTCAGTTCAGTTCTGTCGCTTAGTCGTGTCCAACTCTGCAACACCATGAATCGCAGCACGCCAGGCCTCCCTGTTCATCACCATCTCTCGGAGTTCACTCAGACTCACGTCCATTGAGTCAGTGATACCATCCAGCCATCTCATCCTCTGTCCCTTTCTCCTCCTGCCCCCAATCCTTCCCAGCATCAGAGTCTTTTCCAGTGAGTCAACTCTTCACATGAGGTGGCCAAAGTACTGGAGTTTCAGCTTTAGCATCATTCCTTCCAAAGAAATCCAAGGGTTGATCTCCTTCACAATGGACTGGTTGGATCTCCTTGCAGTCCAAGGGACTCTCAAGAGTCTTCTCCAACACCACACTTCAAAAGCATCAATTCTTTGGCGCTCAGCCTTCTTCATAGTCCAACTCTCACATCCATACATGACCACTGGAAAAACCACAGCCTTGACTAGACGGATCTTAGTAAGCAAAGTAATGTCTCTGCTTTTTAATATGCTACCTAGATTGGTCATAACTTTTCTTCCAAGGAGTAAGCATCTTTTAATTTCATGGCTGCAGTCACCATCTGCAGTGATTTTGGAGCCCCCAAAATAAAGTCTGACACTGTTTCCCCATTTATTTCCCGTGAAGTAATGGGACTGGATGCCATGATCTTCGTTTTCTGAATGTTGAGCTTTAAGCCAACTTTTTCACTCTCCTCTTTCACTTTCATCAAGAGCCTTTTTAGCTCCTCTTCACTTTCTGCCATAAGGGTGGTGTCATCTGCATATCTGAGGTTATTGATATTTCTCCCAGCAATCTTGATTCCATCTTGTGTTTTTTCCAGTCCAGTGTTTCTCATGATGTACATAGCATTAAGTGGGTAAAATGTTTCATCAATTAAGCTGTTTTGCTTTTCCTATCCTCATTCTTCTACTTCTAAAGTAAAGTGTCCTAAAATTAAACATAATCTTTCAAAGCAGAAATCGAGACACAGACAGAGAGAACAAACGTATGGACACCAAGGAGGGAAGGGCGATGGGATGAACTGGGAGACTGGGATTGACACATATACACTATTGATACTATGTATAAGACAGATAGCTGATAAGGACATGCTGCACAGCACAGGGACCTCTACTCAGTGCTCTGTGATGACCTGAGCAGTAAGTAAATCCAAAAGAGAGGGGATGTGTGTGTGCGCATCGCTGATCCACTTTGCTGCATAGCAGAACCTGACACAGCCCTGTCAAACAAATACACTTCAATAAAATAATAAAAAAACAACTAAAGACACATGAAAAAATAGCCATTGATATAAATACAATTATGAGGACATTCATGTCAGAAGACGATCTCAAATCATGATTTTACATGAGCGTTTCAGGGGTCTGTGCCCGGGGAGGCAGTGTAGCAGGCAGGCTGGCCGGTTAGTTTCTCCTGTGGTCATCTCGCCCTCTGGGCACAGATGAGGTCGACTGAGAACATGTTTCTTGATGTTCAAGTCCCAGCTTCATTTATGTACCAGGGAGATGGCAGGGAATGGCAGGATGGAAGGGTTAGGGCACTAAACGTGCTTCTCAGCCTGCGATTCTGTCAAAGTGCATTTTATGTTCATAATAGTTTAACTGTTATAGTTTAACTTTTTACTTTTATTTTTAAGATTATAATGATTTACCGGTAAGATTGCTATCATACCTGGGTGTAACTCACATATTTTAGTTGATATTTCAACCTGGTGATACTAACACAACAGTGTGTCATAAAAATTATCTTGTCATACATCTGTACCCCCAAAATAATTGTGTGTGTATATGCCACACACACATAAAAGTAATCATATACAACATTGGTAGAAAGCAGATGCTTGAACCAATTCGCAAAGAATGCAGTGGTCTGGCAATCCCCTGGGATGGACAGCCATGTAATTTGTAAGAGATACGAGTGATATGCACCCGCTTACTGGTTAGCACAACTGTTTTATAGGCTAATAGAATGTTACCTCCTGGTTCACTTACTATTTTCACAGCAATACCTGTCATCAAGGGGTGTCCCTGATAACTAAGCTGGTAAAGAATCTGTCTGCAATGCAGGAGATGCTGGTTTGATTCCTGGGTCAGGAAGATCCCCTGGAGAAGAGATAGGCTACCCACTCTAGTATTCCTAGGCATCCCTGGTGGCTCAGATGGTACAGAATCCATCTGCAATGTGGGAGACCTGGGTTCCATCCCTGGGTTGTGAAGATCCCCTGGAGGAGGGCATAGCAACACACTCTAGTATTTTTGCCTGGAGAATCCCCATGGACAGAGGAGCCTGGTGGGCTAAGTTCATGGGGTTGCACTTAGTCACAACTGAGTGACTAAGCACAGAACAACGCCTACCATCAATTCTACCAGGTCACTTTTTAATTAGGAAATCTTAGAACCACAGCCAACAGAGGATAGGGGGAAAGCTAGTGGTCAGATTATTTTTATTCTCTTTTTGTCCTCAAACTTCTCTACAGCATATATTTTCTAAGATATTGGTGATGAGAAAGTAACGGTTGCAGTAGCTCTGTTTGGCATATTCTTAGATAGATAGATTTGGCCTCCGTGGGAGAAATTTCCCTGAGACAGAAATGGGTAAAGAGGGAAGGTCAAGTTGAACAAAGTGTTAGGATGAATAGAAGGTGCTGAAGTACTCATGTCAGATAGCCAGTGATGAACGTTCCTCAAATGCCTGTGTATTCTATACCAAGAAAGCAAAATGAAATGGGATCAAATAACTAACACAGAAGCATCAGTTTTGAAATTTATGTTTCAAATACTGAGATGGTTTATTTAAGCTCTTTGCTCTCAGCCTTTGGTTATTTCTCATCATTTTGTCATAAATCATGGATGTCTTTGTGATGTCAGTGAGATGAAGTGTAGAGAGAGCTTCTCAGTCACGCACATACAAGTATTTGTTTGATCTTGTAGTTTACATTTAATGAATTAGTCCCAAATTTCATCTAGTTCAATATGTAACTACGTTAGAGCATGAGTGACTGGGATGGTCTACTGACTTAACATGAGTATCTTTGCATCCCTGTTTCTGAAGAATTAATCCATAATTCTTATTAGAGAACTCTGAACATAATTATGTTCTTATAAAAATATTTATTGATGACATAGTCTATAAGAAGAATAAGAATAAATATGGTTTATATTCTTGATGGATTATTTTCTTGATGTATTTCAAATCAAATGTTTGACAAAACAAATATGTTGATGATTAACTTTTTTCTCAGCTTTAGAGGAAATCTATGTCAGCTGGTGGTGGCACTACGTTTCAGGTTCAAAGGTGGTTCTCGGGGCAGCGATTTTCAATGTGGGCCAGTACAGCTGAAGAGATGGCAGGTGACCTTTGCTTTCCAAACCAAGTGCATGCGTAATGTGCCCGTGGATAATGCTGGATACGAATTCAGGAGACACACTGGCTCCCCTCGGCTCTGCCCTGGCCCTGAGTGTTTCGGGCGTGCTGAGATGACCTCCCACAAAGGCTTCAGGGCAAGCCTGCTCACAGAGACCCCATGACTTGCTCAGTTTAAAAAAATAAAACAAAACACACACACACACACACAATCTGTGAACTTGCTTTAAAAATGCTTGTCCTATCATCCTGTTTCTGTGTCTGCATCACAGTATTTCAAGCTAAGTGCTTACATTCTCTTTAGAAGGATGATGCTCTCTGCAAACGCTTATCAATTACTATCTTTCCTATACTCTACGAAATGATGTGACAATAAGTAGTGTCATTAACTTATGACACCTCTTTTCATCCCAAATGATTGAATGATTCCCATACATTTGAAATTCCATATAAGGAGATGGGGAAAAGGGGGTGGGTAGAAAGAAGAAAGACAACCCACATACAGATTTCACCTCACTAACGACTTAATTGGTATCACCCCTGGGGTGAAATGTTGAAACACCCTACAACTCTTTATGACAGGAAGTGAAAATTCCATATCCAATTGGAGCTACAAGGATAATTTAGGGAGGCAGAGTGCAATTATCCAATTAGGAATTTAGCCAGAACAGAAAGGTTAATCCTTCTAAGTCCTTTCAAAAGAGCCCATGGGATGTTTAATGACGACAAGGGGGCAGGGCCTGTGTTTTACAACTCAGGCCAAAAAATTATTCAGACTTTGCTCTCACTCTAAAAAGAAAAAAAGAAAAGAAAGAAACGGTGAGGCTCAAATCCACCCAACTTCTTGAGAAATCATCCCTAAATTAAAAGTCTGCAAGATTTGCAATTTTCCTGTGTTCTCCACTCTAGGTTATGAAAGCACTCTATAAACATCATTTTAGTTTCCAAGACAAGTTGAATGTCTGGCTAACAATGATTTCCATGGCATGAGATGCTTTCTTTGCAGAAGACAGTGAGTGGCATGGTGTTGGATGCTGACTCAGAGGTTTGGAATGCACCATTGATGCCTGGCAGGGTTCCAGCTTTGGGCTTACAGTCTGCCAACTTGGCAGGCTGTGGAATTTGCCGTGGCAATTTTTCAAAACGGGAGGAATCTGTCCAAGGAGAGATTGTTTCTACATTTTTAACTACGAGGACAAGTGGCAGGGTCCTCTCTACAAACAGTCTGGCTCGAGAGAGAGAAAGAGGGGTTGTACTCAGAAGAGAACCAATAGCATCTTGCAAGAACCTCTTGTACAAGTAATGTACCTTTTGGGCATTCGTTCCAAAGTTCCGGCCAAAAGAAATATGAATTACAAATTTCAGTCTGGGAGGCACAGCACGCAGACTTGCTGGATACAACAGCAAATGGTACTTCACAGGTCTTCCTATTAGACATACAGTTATGTCATGGATATTTAGAAGTGAAGCAATTTTCCTTTGGATGACAGCCAATACAGGATCATTAAACAGAGCTTCTTGGATTCTCAAATCTAATGTGTCTAGAGAGAGAAAAAAAGTGTTCTCAGCCAGTGAGAAGTAGAACTTTGCCATCTTACCCTTTTAAAATTCTTCATCATTTAATTTTTGATATTTCTGTTTGATGAGTTCCAATTGACTCAAGCATTATGATAATTCTAGAATGTCTCTGAATATTGCTTAACTTTCTAGAAAGTCTAATTGGTCTTGATTCCAAAAGAATAAGTTTTCTGTAAAATTAAGAAGATATTTGCAAAAAAGAAAAAAATTAGGTGATGTATCCAAGCAGAAATTAGAGGACTTGGCTAGCTTTTGAAAATTAACATATATTAATACAATCATATCAATCAATTAAGTTACAGCATCACTACTTTTACATCAGATTGAGATTGCTAGTGAATGAATAGTAGTGAATACGTCAGACTCTGTCAGAACACTTCAACATTTATCAGTACAATATAGAGCACAGATATATCTTATAAGATCTTATAAGTACTGTTATTGACTTTAGTCTTTTATTAAATAGCTCTAGAGAACAAGCATACTGTGTGTGAAAGTTTTAAAACACCTAAGCAATTCTTTCTCCAATCAACTAAAAAAGACTTAGCATACAAAAGAAGGACAGTTGCTCCTTTTTGTGCAGTGTTACATATCACCTAGTTAAATTTGCATTGAAAATAAAATGACAAAAAAAGTTTTTATTGAAAGATGTTGCCAGGTACTCAGTGGTAAAGAATCTGCCTGCCAATGCAGGAGACTTGGGTTTGATTCCCTGGAGAAGGAAATGGCAATCCACTCCAATATTCTTGCCTGGAAAATTCCATGGATATAAGAGTCTGGCAGTCCCTGGGGTCACAAAAGAGTTGGATATGACTTAGTGACTAAACAACAATGTATGTGTGTGTGTGTATATATATGTATGTATGTATATATATATGTATAATGTGTGCGTGTGTGTGTATACACATACTTGAATCCCTTTGCTGTACACCTGAAACTAACACAACATTTTAAATCAAATATAGTCCAATGAAATTTTTAAAATGATAAAAAAATCAGTAAAACAATGAGATGAGATAGGAAATTGTCAAATCATAAAGCAATATTCATGATATAACTCTCCTCCAATACCTTTGAGTAAGTGCAGTAAATACTCCTGAGTGTTCCTAGCCAGGGAACAGGTGGGACCTGGTGAGAAATGGACCAAGAGGCTTAGCACGTCATAGCCATTGCACATGGCTGTGTTAGAAGAACAAGCTGAACCATCACTGAGCTATGAGCCCAGGGCAGGGGATGTAACCCCAATGAACCCCAGCTCCTTGCTGTAGAAGTGAATCCGTAGCACCTGCCTCATGGTAGCAAACCACGAAGCATCATTTGTGGCCCATGTTAATGCAAGTTTTTTATTTTTCTAAGGTTCTCTTCTTTTAGTTTTATTTATTGGCTGTGTTGGATCTTCCTTGCTACGAGGGCTTCTCTAGCTGTGGAGAGTGCAGCTGCTCTCTAGTTGTGATATGTGGGCTCCTCACTGTGGTGGCCTTTCTGGTTGTGGAGCACAGGCTTTGCAGCGCAGGCTCAGTAGTTGTGGCACATGGGCTTGGCTGCTCTATTGTATGTGACATCTTCCCAGACCAAGGATTGAATCCATGTCCCCTGCATCAGCAGGTGGTGCACAGTGAGGCCAAGCAAACTGAAACACTGGTGTTTGGAGCAGAGAAAGTTTGTTGCAGGGACATGCAAGGAGAAGGATGGCTTATGCTCTAAAAATCTCCTAGCTCCCTGAAGGGTTTGGACAAAACCCTTTTAAAAGCCAGGTCTGTGGGAGAAGGTGAGGGTGGGATGATGGAGAGGCTTGAACAAGTATATTACTATCTGTGAAATAGATGACCAGTCCAAGATCAATGCATGAAACAGGGCACTCAAAGCTGGTGCACTGGGACAACCCAGAGGGATGGGAAGGGGAGGGAGTTGGGAAGGGGTTTTGGGACAGGGGAGACGCATGTACACCTGTGGCTGATTCATGTCAGTGTATCGCAAAACCCACCACAATATTGAAAAGTAAGTAGCCTCCAATTAAAATAAATTAATTAATTTTAAAAAATCCAGATAAGGGAGTGTGATCACAGGCTGTGTGATCAGCTCGTGCATAATTCTCTGATTGACTGATGGTGAGGCAGCAGGGTGGTGTCCAGAGGTGAACATCATCAGTCCTAGGCTTCAGGAAGCCTGGGACTGTGTGCTCATGGTCATCAAGCAGTTAACATTTTCCATTTGGTGGAGTGGAGGTCTTTTTTTTTTCATCTGCAAAACAATTCAGGAGATGTGCAACAAACACCATTATCTAGGTGCTTGGTTGGGCCATAAAGAAGGCTGAGTGCCAAAAAATGATGCTTTCGAACTACAGTGCTGGAGACGACTCTTGAGAGTCCCCTGGACTGCAAGGAGATCAGAGCAGTCCATCCCAAAGGAGATTAGTTCTGAATATTCATTGGAAGGACTGATGCTGAAGTTGAAGCTCTAATACTTTGGCCACCTGATGCAAAGAGCTGACTTATTGGAAAAGACCTTGAGTCTGGGAAAGACTGAAGGCAGGAGAAGGGGGCAACAGTGGATGAGATGGCTAGATGGCATCACTGACTCCATGGACATGAATCTGAGCAAACTCCAGGAGATAGTGAAGGACAGGAAAGCCTGGTGTGTTGCAGTCCAGGGGGTCACAAAGAATTGGACACGACTTAGTGACTGAATGAGAAGAGGTACTAGACAGAGGAGCTAAAGCAGAAGATGTGGGAGAAGGCCTGTTTGGGCAAGGCCTCAAGGAGTTCTACCGGGTTACACATAGCAGTGTTCTTTAAGTAATACTATTGGGAATATTAAGCCATATTTATCATTTCAGATGAGAGGAAGTTTGTATAGAAAGGAGATATTAATATAAAGACTCAGACATTTTGTTTGGGAGCCCCAAAGCATCACTGGTATGTTTACCATTACTGTTTTTGTCACTGCTCCCAAGGGGACTCCCACACACTCACTTAGAATCTATGCATTTTCGACTACACAATGGTGTCTCATGTTTTTAGTAGTGTTTTCCCCCTACGTATACCACCTTCTACTCCTCTTACTGAATATGTTTTTGTGGAACCATTTGCCATTCATCAAGGCCACTTTGGATTTGTTTTTGCCTTCCAGGTGATCAGACAACCCTGATGATTTAGCATCGCATGATAATGCAAGGTAGCCATGCCTGTTTCATTCATTTCAGGCATCAATTCATAAAGATAACAAAGTTCAGGCCCAAGAGTTTAGATGACTCTAAGCTGATACATGTCCCTTTTCAAGGCTTCAGAGAAATGACACATAGTCCAGGATGTGGCAGGTTCCCTAGGTAAACTCATCACATTGAATAGGTTTCCTTAATAAATTTTTGAGATGCTATTGATATTATCAGGGCTTCTCTGGTGGCTCAGTGGTAAAGAATTTGTCTCCAGCATAGGAGACATATGTTCCATCTGTGGGTCAGGAATATCTCCTGGAGAAGAAAATGGCAACCCTCTCCCGTATTCTTCCCTGGGAAATCCCGTAGACAGAGAAGCCTAGAGGGCTACAGTCTGTGGGGTTGTAAAGAGTCAGACATGACTTAGTGACTACACAAACAACAACAAAAACAAATTGGCACTATTGCTTTTACTTTCTTAAGTTTCAGTTCAGTTCAGTTGCTCAGTCGTGTCCGACTCTTCAATTTTAGGAATCAGTGAACTAAAATGGACTGGAATAGGTGAATTTAATTCAGATGACCACTATGTCTACTACTGTGGGCAAGAATCCCTTGGAAGAAATGGAGTAGTCCTCAAGTCAACAAAAGAATCTGAAATGCAGTACTTGGGTACAATCTCAAAAACAACAGAATGATCTCTGTTCATTTCCAATGCAAACAATTCAATATCACAGTAATCGAAATCTATGTCCAAACCAATTATGCTGAAGAAGCTGAAGATGAATCGTACTATGAAGACCTACAAGACTTTCTAGAACTAATACCAAAAAAATATGTCCTTTATATCATAGGGGACTAGAATGAAACAGTAGAATGTCAAGAAATATGTGGAGCAACAGGCAAATTTGGCCTTGGAGTACAAAATGAAGCAGGACAAAGGCCAACAGAGTGTTGCCAAGGGAACACATTTGTCATGGCATCCATCTTCTTAAAATAACACAAGAGACAAATCTACATGTGGATGTCATCAGATGGTCAATACTGAAATTAGACTAATTTTTCTTTGTAGCCAAAGATGGAGAAGCTCTATACAGTCAGCATAACAAGATCAGAGCTGACAGTGATTCAGATCATGAAACCGTTATTGCAAAATTCAGACTTAAACTGAAGAAATTAGGGGAAACCAAAACATTCAGATATGACCTAAATCAAATCCCTTACTATTATACAGTGGAAATGACAAATAGATTCAAGAGATTAGATTTGATAGACAGAGTGTCTAAAGCTATGATGCAGGTTTGTGACATTGTATAGGAAGTAGTGATCAAGACAATCCCCAAGAAATATAAAGGCAAAATGGTTTTCTGAGGAGGACATAAAAATAGATGAGAAAATTAGTTAAAGGCAAAGGAGAAATGGAAAGATATACCCATCTGAATGCAGAGTTCCAAAGAATAGCAAGGAGAGATAAGAGTCTTGTCAGTGTTCAATGCAAATAAACTGGAAAACAATAGAATGGGAAAGAATAGAAATCTTTTCAAGAAAATTAGAGATACCAAGGCAAATTTTCATGCAAAGAAAGGACAGAAATAGTATGGACCTAAGGGAAGCAGAAGATATTAAGAGGTGACAAGAATACAGAGCACTGTAATACAGAAAATATCTTAATAACACAGATAACCATATGGTGTGATCACTCATCTAGGGCCAACATCCTGGAGTGTGAAGTCACGTGGGCCTTTGGAAGCATCACTCTGAACAAAGCTAGTAGAGGTGACAGAATTCCAGTTGAGCTATTTCAAATCTTAAAATATGGTGCTGTTAAAGAGCTGAACTGAATATGCCTGCAAATCTGGAAAACTCAGCAGTGGCCACAGGACTGGAAAATTCAGTTTTCATTCCAATCTCAAAGAAAGGCAAAGGCAAAGAATGTTCAGACTACCACACAATTGCACCCATCTCACATACTAGCAAAGTAATCCTCAAAATTCTCCAAGCCAGCCTCAGTACATGAACAAAGAATGCCCAGATATTCAAGCTGAATTTAGAAAAGGCAGAGGAATCAGAAATCAAATTGCCAACATCCGTTGGATCATAGAAAAATGAACAGAGTTCCAGAAAAACATCTACTTCTGCTTTACTGACTATGCCAAAGCCTTTGTGTATCACAACAAACTGTAAAAAATTCTTCAAGAGATGGGAATACCAGATGATCTTTTAAAAATGTGTATGCCTCTTGAAATATCTGTACACAGGTCAAAAAAAAGCAACAGTTAGAACTGGATATAGAACCATGAACTGATTTCAAATTGGGAAACGAGTACATCAAGTCTATATACTATCAGCCTGTTTATTTAACTTATATGCAGAATACAACATGCAAAATGTTGGACTGGATGAAGCACAAGCTGTAATCAAGATTGCCCAGAGAAACATCAATGACATCAGATATGCAGATGATACCAGCCTTATGGCAGAAAGCAAAGATGAACTAAAGAGCTCTTGATGAAAGTAAAAGAGGAGCTTGAAAAAAACTGGCTTAAAACTCAACATTCTAAACGAAGATCATGGCATCTGGTCCCATCAGTTTAGTTCAGTTCATTTCAGTCACTCAGTCCTGTCCAACTATTCATGACCCCATGAACTGAGCATGCCAGGCCTCCCTGTCCATCACCATCTCCTGGAGTTCACTCAGACTCACATTCATCCAGTCTGTGATGCCATCCAGCCATCTCATCCTCTCTCCTCCCCTTCTCCTCCTGTCCCCAATACCTCCCAGCATCAGAGTCTTTTCCAGTGAGTCAACTCTTCTCATGAGGTGGCCAAAGTACTGGAGTTTCAGCTTTAGCATCATTCCTTCCAAAGAAATCCCAAGGCTTATCTCCTTCAGCATGGACTGGTTGGATCTCCTTGCAGTCCAAGGGACTCTCAAGAGTCTTCTCCAACACCACACTACAAAAGCATCAATTCTTCGGTGCTCAGCCTTCTTTACAGTGCAACTCTCCCATCCATACATGACCACAGGAAAAACCATAGCCTTGACTAGACGGGCCTTAGTCAGCAAAGTAATGTCTCTGCTTTTGAATATACTCTCTAGGTTGGTCCTAACTTTTCCTCCAAGGACTAAGCATCTTTTAATTTCATGGCTGCAGTCACCATTTGCAGTGATTTTGGAGCCCACAAAAATAAAGTCTGACACTGTTTCCACTGTTTCTCCATCTATTTCCCATGACGTGATGGGACCAGATGCCATGATCTTTGTTTTCTGAATGTTGAGCTTTAAGCCAACTTTTTTGCTTTCCTCTTTCACTTTCATCAAGAGGCTCTTTAGTTCTTCTTCACTTTCTGCCATAAGGGTGGTGTCATCTGCATATCTGAGGTTATTGATATTTCTCCCAGCAATCTTGATTCCAGCTTGTGTTTCTTCTAGTCCAGCATTTCTCATGATGTATTCTGCATAGAAGTTAAATAAACAGGGTGACAGTATACAGCCTTGATGTACTCCTTTTCCTATTTGGATCCAGTCTGTTGTTCCATGTCCATTCTAACTATTGCTTCCTGACCTGCATACAGATTTCTCAAAAGGCAGGCTAGGTGATCTGGTATTCTCATCTCTTTCAGAATTTTCCACAGTTTATTGTGATCCACACGGTTAGTTTGTGCTAACCAGCAAAGTGAATCAGCTATACATATACATGAAAAGTGAAAGTCACTCAGTCGAGTCAGGGTCCTCTGTCCATGGAATTCTCCAGGCAAGAATACTGGAATAGACTGTCATTCCTTTCTCCAGCGGATCTTCCTGACCCAAGGATTGAACCTGGGTCTTCTGCACTGCAGGCAGATTCTTTACTGCCTGAGACACCAGGGAAGCCCATACTTGTACATATAGCCCCTCTTTGGATTTCCTTTCCATTTAGGTCATCACAGAGCACTGAATAGAGTTCCTGTACTATACAGTATGTTCTCATTTATTATCTATTTTATACATAGTTTCAATAGTGTAGAGAAGGCAACCCACTCCAGTATTCTTGCCTGGAGAATCCCTGTGGACAGAGGAGCCTGGTGAGCTACAATCCATGGAGTTACAGGAATCAGACATTACTAGCAATTAACACATTCACATACATACCTCAACAGTGTATTTTTGATTGTATATGAAAGAAATATTTTTGAGATATTTAAGCAAAACATGAGTAATAAATATAAGCATAGAATTTGAGAATTGTGGTAGAGATAATAAAAATGCCCTAAGTTGGGAAATGGCTGAGCATTACAGAGAAACAGAAAAAAGTCAGTATACTGCTCTTAATGTTTGGGGAACAGTGGTTTACAAAATGAGAACTTTCTCTTTATTTTGTCTCTAGATTCTGGTGAACGTGTTTGAGCTTATTGTACAAAAGGCAAAAAACTTACTGCCATTGTAGTTACTGAGAAAAAGAAAACTACCTGACATCTGGTGCTGGCTTGGTACTGCTTGCTAGACTATAGTGTTGCTGTGAGCTGGCCTGGTACTCATAGTTAGATCTTGGTGTCTACCGGTTGAACATACACAATTTCACATAACATCAGCATCAAGCTAGGCCATTCTCTATCCCTGGTGAATCAAGATAAAAATAAGACTTCACTATTGCTTGTGAACACAGACAAGATGATCAAACATCCCCTTATCCCAATTTATTTGAGTGACTGCTGCTTCTTTTCCAATTACAACTTTAATTTTTCTATCTTCTAGGTAATATTTGTTAAGTTACCAAATTGAAGTATGATCCCTGCTTCCCAACACCATCAAAGCCAGAATAGAGCTCTATCCTAATATTTTCTCCCAAATAATCTAACACAAAGCAAAATCTAGTAAGTTTTTTGTAACATCCACTTACTGAGATATCCCAAAATTTCCCGTGCAAGTCACACTGTGGCCATCATTTAGTTCAATGCAGAGTTCAGGACCTCCCAAGACAGCAAGCCTCTTTTCCTTAGAGACCCATAGGCCAGAGCCAAACCAAATGTGCAAATAGGCAAGCACAGAATGAAACTGATCCCAGCCCTCAAATATTTCACTCTTCTGTCACAGTCTTCAAGCTTTTATTTGTCTTTCTGGTGTGAGATTTGGGCATCTAGGAATATACGCTCATATGGGGCTTAAGGATGGTAGAGGTGGGATTTGAGCTTCATTGAGAAGCAGGTGCTGCTTCTAACAATGATTAATATCTTTTATTGAACACATAAATTATGGGTCTTCCACTATGTAAAGTGGGTATTTACAAACGATGGGTAGTCCACATTTAGATTCACCATGTGGGTGTGTGCTAAGTCGCCTCAGCTGTGTTTTTGTGTTTAGGATTCTCTGGGACATTATGGGCAATAGCCCGCCCAATCTCCTTTGTCCATGGGATTTTCCAGCCAAGAATACTGGAGTGGGTTTTTCATGTCCTCCTCCAGGGGATCTTCCAGATCCAGGGATTGAACCTGTGTCCCTTATATCTCCTGCACTGGCAGGCAGGTTCTTTACCACTAGCATCACCTGGGAAGAAGCTTCATGTTTAAGATGAGGAAACCAAGGCTCTGTATTGTTACACAGCTGCTGAGAATCTCCCTTCCATGAGACGTCCAATTCCTGGCAGAGCTGAGTGGGGGAGGGGAACACTTTCTGATTGGCATCATTTAGTGAATCTGAGTGAACTCCAGGAGTTGGTGATGGACAGGGAGGCCTGGCGTGCTGCGATTCATGGGGTTGCAAAGAGTCGGACACGACTGAGCATCTGAACTGAAACGAGGAGCAAAGAAACCCTAATTGTAAGTCTTCCCTCCCATATATGCAATGCGTAATAAACCCAAAGTGTTCAACTACTGGTTTATTCCCAGTGGTTTTTCACTGGAGGGCATTTCTACAACTGCATCCATTTCTTACACAGAAAATAAACCCAAAAGTAGACAAGGATTTTAGTTGCTGATGTACTTTCTTAGTAATACATATTTTAAATAATTTTTACAACTTTTATCTGGGGAAGGGGAGGAAATGAGAATCTTCTCCAGACTGGTGATGTTCTTTAGAGCCATGTAATATAAATATTGCTAAGAATTTAAGTTATTGTGTCCTGAACACATTATTAAAGAGACCAACTGGTGTTGCATATGATGTAAATGAATTATAAAATATCTAATGGAAAAAGGTTATTGAGAAAAATTAAAGATAATTTTTCTTAAGAGCAACTTTTCCAAGTACCCCAATTTGGGTATAATTAACAATTAGCCTACAAGAACATAATAACTGTATAACATATGGAAATTGTCTGAAAATTACAGGGAATTGGCAGTTCATGCTTATTATATGGGGTGCTTGGTGAAATGTACTCATGAAAATGACTTGAATTAGAATTTTGAGAGCAAAGAATGGTCGAAACATATTTACTCACTAAAAGAGGAAGATAGATTCAAGGTTACCCAAATAGTAAATGCTTGGAAAAATTTGACTTAGTTTCAAAAAACTTCAATGTGAATCTAACACCAAGAAACACTGAAAACCAGAGGATCCTTATTTGAGAAAGAGAATACATTTAATGCAATTGGAGCTAAAATGCACAGGTTATAGAAATAAAATAT
>SJYC01043062.1:0-14056 GCA_006408675.1 Madoqua kirkii
TTTCAACTGTTTCCACTGTTTCCCCATCTATTTCCCATGAAGTGATGGGACCAGATGCCATTATCTTTGTTTTCTGAATGTTGAGCTTTAAGCCAACTTTTTTGCTTTCCTCTTTCACTTTCATTAAGAGGCTCTTTAGTTCTTCTTCACTTTCTGCCATAAGGGTAGTGTCATCTGCATATCTGAGGTTATTGATATTTCTCCCGGCAATTTTGATTCCAGCTTGTGTTTCTTCTAGTCCAGCGTTTTTCATGATGTACTCTGCATATAAGTTAAATAAGCAGGGTGACAGTATACAGCCTTGATGTACTCCTTTTCCTATTTGGAACAAGTCTGTTGTTCCATGTCCAGTTCTAACTGTTGCTCCTGACCTGCATACAGATTTCTCAAGAGGCAGGTTAGGTGGTCTGATATGCCCATCTCTTTCAGAATTTTCCACAATTTATTGTGATCACAGAGTCAAAGGCTTTGGCATAGTCAATAAAGCAGAAATAGATGTTTTTCTGGAACTCTCTTGCTTTTTCCATGATCCAGTGGATGTTGGCAATTTGATCTCTGGTTCCTCTGCCTTTTCTAAAACCAGCTTGAACATCTGGAAGATCTGTTCACTATCTGAAAGTTCATCTCGCAGAGCCTGGCCGAGAAGTTCTCCTGCTTTGATATTTTTTTTATGTCTCCAAATTTATTTATTTAATTGCTCAACTTCCCTAGTTGCTTTCAGCAACAGGTTTGATCTGAATCTGTTTAGTCTGTCATTCCAGTAAGCAGACTTCAAGCGGAATTTATGAACTTGTATGTAGGTTCTCACTTCTCAGTAAACTGCTCTATGAAGTCTGTGTCTCCCATCCAGACTATTTGCCTCCTAATGTCCCAAGCTGGCTGAGCACGTAGCTCAATCTTTTCACTTTCATATCTAATACAAATAATTAGTTAATTGAGGAATTCACTAGCTGATATTTACATATAGGAAATAATTTATTGAATAAAATCTGGAGTTTGAATGGAACTGACGTGATGACATCACACAGAAACCAAGTTAAAATATTAATATATTAAATATCATCGTTGCTTAAAGTCCTTTAGTGTTGCTTGAGGGCTTCCCTGGTGGCTCAGATGGCAAAGAATCTACCTACAAGCAGGATACTCCGGTTTGATCCCTGGGTTGGGAAGATCCCCTGGAGAAGTGAAGGGCAACCCACTGCAGTATTCTTGCTGGGATAATCCCATGGACAGAGGAGCCTTGCGAGCTACAGTCCATGGGGTGACAAACAGCCAGACACGACCGAGGCCCACTTGTACCCTGACCAGAAAATCACTGTCTGTGACCAAATTTCAACTCATACATCAATACTCTCAGTCCAGGGTCTGTGTGATTATAATAAAATAAATTCTGCATATGCTTATTTTTCTCCATCACTGCAAGATTTTGTAAACAGTTGCCATTGAAACCATATCTTATAAATTCTGTATTCTTGGCACTTATTCTTTCTTCCTCCTGAGAAAGGAGTCTGTTATAAACCATGATATTCCAGGGCACTGGTGCATCATTCTATTTTCGTAAGGATGCCAATGCATGAAAAGTCAAAATGTTTGTATGCTATCTTGCAGTTATCACAATAAAAACTCATTGACCATGTAGGATGGAATAATATCTATTATTATAACAGGAATTACATAATTTTGGAAGAGGAGAATACAAGTGAAAAAATTGACCTTTTATTGCCACTAATATTTCAGTATCTGAGGAATAACTGAACACGGCAACTTAGAGGCAAATTCCTAACTTTTCAGCATGACTGGGAGCATGAAGAAGGGACTCTTGCCTTCACAGGAAAAAAAAAAAAATGGCATCTCAACTGAGTCACGTGAGTGAGTTAAAAAGAAAATGTAATAGGACTCTTGACAATTCCCTCTAAATATTAATAAAGTCAATGTCAGATGGTTAAATTTTAAGTAATAATTTAAAGATAAAATAGTGAACATGGAAAATCCATGATAACTGTGAAAACGCAAAAGAATAATAAGCTTCATTGAATTCTTATTCAATAAAGGCCTTGTGATAGATACTTTACATAATTGTCATCTTTAATCTTCACTAAAATCTCTATAACCCCACACCAGCATACAGAAATAGGAAATGTCCTCAGGACTGAGTTAAGCAAGCATATTAAGCTACAAATTCTGCGCGGAAAGAGTATTATAGCAATTGGCTTTCTGGATTAGACTTATTCTTAATTAAGGTACTTAGATGTCACTGATGTACCTTTTGTTTCTAAGTCTTACTCACATCCTGTCCTTATTGCTTGATTTCCCAGAGTCCCTTGAAAGCTGGCTTATATTTAAGTTCTGCTCATAAGGTATCTAGCCTGACATCACAAACATGAAGGAAAAAGGATTTCTTATCTATTTCTCCTTCTCTGCTTGTCATAGATTCCCTGAAGGTGGCTTCATTTCTTCCTGAACTAGCCTTTGGTCCAGTAGCCACCCATGATCCACTTGATAATCCCAACAATGATCAGGTAGCTACTCCTCCATGATTCCAGACTGGTCCTTGTCCTTGCTTCACTGTTCTATCTCTGTCTTGGGTGAGCACTCTCTAATCACAGGTCTCCTCGTCCAAGGGCCAAACATAATTATATCTTTGTTACTGTTCAGTCCCTCAGTCATGTCTCACTCTTTGCAACCCCATGGACTGTAGCTTGCCTCCTCCATGGGATTTCTCAGGCAAGAATACTGGAGTGGGTTGCCTTTTCCTTTTCCAGGGGATCTTCCCAACCCAGAGACTGAATGAAAACCTGCATCTCCTACTTTGGCAGGCAGATTCTTTACTTCTGAGCCTTCAGGGAAGCCCAATTATATCTTTATCACAGTCCATAGCTGGTATTGTTTGTCCCAGCTCTGTCCTGCATTCTGTTAATGCCCCTGCGTCATTGTATGACCTTCACTCAATGGATCTGTTTCTTTTGTTGTTCTTGCATATCAAATTTATTTAATTAAAGAAAAACTTGAATATGTTAGCAAGCAGAGGTATTTTACAAAAGGAAATGACAAAAATGGAATGGGGGGAGTTCCTTTCTTAGAATTCTACAGATCAGCTTCTGATCTCTGAGTTACCTGACCTTTCGCTCTCAGCCTTTCCAACACGTAGTACCTAGTACATTTTGTTTTCTGGACTAAAATGGAATGGTGAACTTGGCAAGTTTCTGTAGAGGAAATAATTATGATACTAGACATGAGCATTATTGCTAAAAACAAAAGACTGAATGTCATTGCATTCTACAGCACCTGTAATTCCCGAAGGATAAACTGTGACACAATAACTCATGCTCTGGAGAGTGATGCGAAAGCAATATTTAGTTAGGAAAGGCTTGAAGACTCACCTTTACCTTTCTGTTTCAGGTCCCTGAGCAGCCTCCTGGTTTTCGGGTGACATTCTTGTTCCCATCCCAGCCTGGGAGCGAGGCTCCCCAGGCAGCGCTAGTGGTAAAGAACTCACCTATCAGTGCAGGAGGCGTAAAAGACACAGGTTCGACCCCTGGATCAGGAAGATCCCCTGCAGGAGGGCGTGGCATCCCCCTCCAGTATTCTTGCCTGGAGAACTGCATGGACAGGAGAGCCTGGCGGGCAACAGTCCATAGTGTTGCAGGGTCAGAAACTCCTGGAGTGACTCTGCAAGGCACATATGAAAACAAATATCAAGCCCAATAAAGATGAACTACCTCAGCACCGCTGCTATTAGACCACTCCACTGTCATGTGTGCTTCACTTTAGGTCAGTCATCCTGCCTCCTGCCTGGGCTCTTCTTCCTTTCAAGTTTTGGGTTGGCCAAATATTTTGTTCAGCTTATCATTTTGTAGTTAGCTTCTTCCACCTGGTGGGAGCATCCATATCGATAAGACAGCTCAGAATATCACCTATAGCTCTCGAGGAGGAACTGAAGGTCTTTGACTTGGTGCTTAGGGACTAAACTGTTGTTCTTTTGTCTTGCTGGACTGTTTTCCTGTTTCTGCATTTTCTCACTTCTCTGATTAAACGTGTTCTTTGGCTGAAGTTTTTCCATCAACAAAAAGCAGGCAGAGGGCACGGTGGGGAAGGAAATGACCATGGGCTCCTGCTCCGTTGCATAAGTGCCTTTCTTTCTGGAGAACACTCACAGCTTATTTCAGGACGGCCAAACAGAAGGCCAGCTATTAATGCTTTAATTAGTGTTGTCATTCAGTCGCTCAGTCGTGTCCGACTCTCTGTGACCCCATGGACTGCAGCATGCCAGGCCTCCCTGTCCATCACTGTCTCCCCAGAGCTCTCCCAAGTTATGCCCACTGAACCTGTGATGCCATCAATGACCCTCAAATCATGATAAAGGCTGGCTGGATTTGCCACAAGGAAATGGATTGTCTCACTTTCCCAAACGTGTGGGGAAACACGAGGTCACCATCGTTACTCGAAAGGCAGAAGGTAAGGTAAGACTAAGGAGGCTACAGCCGGGCCCCTCAGCTGCAAAAACATCCCCAAGGACTTGTTTTTTATTGTAAAGATAATGCTTGAGGATACTGGTTTCAGGGTTTTTCTTTTTTAAGACTTTATTGAATTCGGTACAATATTGCTTCCGTTCTATGTTTTGGTTTTCTGGCCTCGAGGCATGATCCCTAGCTGCCTAGGGATCAGCTCACACCTCTGCATTGGAAAGTGAAGTCTTAACCGCTGGATCACCAAGAAAAGTACCTCAGCTTCATTTTTTAGAGTATTTATTATTATGAGTTGTGCTACTTTATAATAAAAATATAATAAAAAGCCACTTCACATTTACTCTCATAAAAGAACAGTATCTATGGGGCACCTATCCATCACGTCACCTTTAATTGTCCTACCAACCCTGCGTTGAGCAGTGTGTTCCCTGGTATTGCTATGGATGGTTTGAGACATGATGAATGAGGGCCCTGGACATTCAAGGGAAGCACGTGGTGGAAGTGATCGATAGTCACCAAGGGCAATGTCATTTTCCTGATCCTCCTGATGCTAAAGTCATAGGTCAGGTGGCTGAGGGGCAGGAGGTACTGGGAAAACTAGAGATAGGAGAATTGGGTGTAAAATGAAGCCCCACATAATCGTAATGAGAAAAAAAAACACACAAAACACGACAGCGTGTTTGTCTAGCTTTCCCATTAAAGAAGATAATAAGAGTAAAATCAGTATATACCAGTCAGGGTTTTCCAGAAAAGTAGAGCCAACAGAATGTGTGCGTGTGTGTGTGTGTGTGTGTGTGTGTGTGTGTGTGTGTCTGTGTGTGTGTGTGTATGTCTGTGTGTGTATAGGCATATACAGGCTTCCTAGGTGGTGTTAATGCAGGAGGCTTAAGAGATGTGTGTGTGATCCCTGGGTCAGGAAGATCCCCTGGAACAGGGCATGGAAACCCACTCCAGTATTCTTGCCTGGAGAATCCCATGGACAGAGGAGCTTGGTGGGCTATAGTATTAAAGTCACAAAAAGTGAGACATGACTGAGCACCTTAGCATGCACACACACACAAAGACACACACACACACACACACACACACACACGCATGTACATGGGGAGAGAGAGAGAAAGAGACATTGGCTTATTTTAAGGAACTGACTCACAATTGTGGAGGCTTGGCAAATCTGAAACCTACAGAGTAGACAGGCTAGAGACCTAAAGAAGAATTGTAATTCAAGTCCAGAGGCATTCGATTGGCAGAGGTACAGAACTGTAGACTCATCAGATCTGAACATGCCCAGGTGCTCAGAGCCTCATTCACTAACTGCAAGTTTCTGCCGCTTCCAGGCTTCACCAGACAGAGGTCCCAAAAGCAGAGCCTTCAAGGCCATCTGAAATCCCTGTGAGCCTGGGGCTGCCTGCACACACTCTCACACACACAGCCCAGCAACAGTTAAAGCTTTTAGTAAGTCGGGCGGTGGTAACGCTGCAGACCCGCCATGATTCAGTCTCATTGCGCAGACCTTGATTGGCTCACAGCAAAGTTTCCTTTTAGGAGGCCACGTAAAAAGGCCAGTCCGTGACCTCCAGCTGGTGTGTGCTGGGCAGCCCTGGGAGGGAGCTGGAGAGATCCCATCAGCCCTGGCACTTTGTGCTCTGCATGCTCAGAGTCCTCCAGGCTGAATTTGTGACCTTTCCTTCAACTGCTTCTTTAATGCATGAGCCTAAATATCAGCTGCTGGATGCAGATGCTCAATCCCTGGGATGTCTACTGCTTCCAGGACCATGCAGGGGTGAGCTGACAGTCAGCATGGGTCTTATCATTTAAAGCCCAGCCGACTGGGTGGCGGGATCCTCACTGAGCAGTTGGCATACTTCATGCCTTCTCCCAATCTTATACTAAAGACAAAGGTACTGTGTGTCAAATCCTAAGAGAAGCCATCTAAAAATATAGAAACAATAAAGCTACCAAGATAAGCACAACTTTCAATAAATGCCTCTTTGGTTTCCATTTTTATGAAAATTGCTTTGTGAGCCAAATGTGAATCTATTACGTGAAAGGAAAATGTTGCAGAATTTTCCCATGGTCTTCATGTAATCAAAAAGATTAGAAGGTTTACTACCCACAGTACAGACAACTCCAAATTCCTGAGCATTTGCAGCTTTTAGGAAAATTATATGGGTCACATGGCAGAAACAGACATTTCAGACACCCTTGCTCACTGCTTGAGGAAAGGTCTTCGCAGCCCCGCATATGCTCTTCCTCCTGGGATTGGGGGGTCTCATGTGTGACCTTGTGTATGACCCCATGGACTGTAGCCTGCCAGGCTTCTCTGTCATGGGATTCTCCAGGTAAAAATATTGGAGTGGATTGCCATGCCCTCCTCCAGGGGATCTTCCCAACCCAGGGATCGAACCTGCATCACTTACGTCTCCTGCATTGGCAGGCGGGTTCTTTACCACTTGCACCGCCTAGGAAGCCCATGCTGTGAGCCTGGCCAGCTCTTTCATGACTTTAGATCCAGCCTCTTGTGGATGTTCTGTCAGAAAGTCTCTGCAGAAGGTGCTTTTCACTGTCGCAGCTGCCAGCATCCTCTGGGTGCCCACTCAGGCTTGTGTGCAGGGCACCTGTTAGGCGGCCCTCATGTAGACCATCTAATTGCACGAGAAAACTGGTTCCCACTGCCTGCCCTGAGCTGAAATGAGGCTGGAGCAGGAGAGAATAGAAAAAAAGCATCTCCCCTAACGTGTGTTCTTTTCCCCCAGGCACCAGAACAGAGGTCAATTGCTATCCTCAGGCTTAACGGAGTCCCTCTTGAAAACAATTTCTTCAAGTTCTGAATTTGCCCCTCACTCCACACACTCAGATCCAAGCCCACAGAGTTTTCAGAAGACCACTATCTTTCTTTCCTTTTTTTTTAAATTGCAGGATAACTGCTTTACAATGTTGTATTAGTTCCTGCTCTACAACAGGAATCAGCTATATGTTTGTATATCCCCTCCCTCTGGAGCCTCCCTCCCACCCCCACTCCATCCCACTACTCTAGGTCATCCCAGAGCATCAAGCTGAGCTCCCTGAGCTATACGGCAGCTTCCCACTAGCTTTCTCATACAGATTTGGGGCCATTCTGTAGTCCTCCCAACCTACTTTCTCTTTCTCTAAATGTGCTTTCAAAACTCTGCCTTAATTCTTCAGTGGAGGAAAATGCCAAATCAAGTAATGCCATGTGAAGGCAGAGAAGTCCAAAGTTTGGACCTCAGACACACTTCACGTGCAGCTGAAGCTCCGATTAGGCCTTAACTGCACAACTGCTCCGCACACATGTGTAATGACACAGACCTCCAAGCACCATATTTGAAACAGTGTGACTTGACTTATCAAAGGGGCATTCTATTATCAAATAAGGTAGGAAAATGCTGCATTATAGACGGTCTATTCATAATTCACAACCCACACCCAGGGCACAAGGAAATTCTGCATGAGGAAACTCTTTTGACTTTGCTTAATCAGCTTTTCCAAAAGTTATTTGACAACAGGAACCCTTCTTATTTTTATAATGTCTAGTTCCTAGGGAATTTATATATGTGTGTGTGTGTGTGTGTGTGTGTGTGTGTGTGTGTGTATATATATATATATATATATAATGATTTTTATTGGAGTATAGTTGTTTCACAATACTGTGCTTGTTTCTACTATACAGCAAAGTGAATCATTTAAGCATATACATAAACCCCTTTCTTTTTGGATTTCCTTCCCATTTAGATGCAGGTTCAACCCCTGGGTTGGGAAGATCCCTGGGATTAGGAAATGGCAACCCACTCTAGTATTCTTGCCTGGAGAATCCCACGGAAGGAGGAGCCTGGTGGGCTATAGTCTATCGGGTCTCAAAGAGTTGAACACGACTGAGCACACACATATACCATTTAGCTCACCACAGAGCATTAAGTAGACTTAACTTTAGTAGCATTAACTAGACATTAACTCTACTTAGGTAGAATTCCCAGGGATATGCAGCAGGTTCTCATTAGTTACCTATTTAATACATTGTATCAATAGTATATATATGTCAGTCTTGCATAGAACAGAATTTGGCAAGCTCTACTATAAGGATATTCTCAACAAATTTTGTTAAATACTTCTGACCAGTTAGCTACCGAATTAATGTGAGAAAAGTCTAGGGAAGCATTTAAAGTCATGCTCTCTTCTTCTGTCTAAATTAAGATAGGACCGGTTTTCAGACTAGAAAGCAGGGGGAGGTGAGAGATGCAAACTCTGGACTGACAGTAATATATTTGAGTGACCAGACCTCCTACAAAGGGGTTGCCCCCCATGACATCGTATGGAGGAAATGTGGATTTTGTAAGATTCCTGTATTTTCGAGGAAAACTAAGACACCAACTTTTGGTTAAATCTTCTAATTTTTAAATGTTGGCAGCTCTATTTTGTTTTTTAAAAAGATAAAGGAAAACATCTTACATAGAGGCACCATCCTGCACCCACCTAAATTCCAAATCAAGGATAATGCTTTGGGATGAATCCAAACCAGGTCAACTGTGTAGGTCCATGATTTTGAATCCAGAGAGTGGGAAGCAAAAGAGAAAGAAAAACTCAGGCCATGATCTGAAATTCATCTGTTCTGAGCTGCTGTATACAGCCTGCGTACTGAAGTAAACAACAGAGTGCGCGGCGTTTCTTTATTGTATGCATGAGTTTATAATTTATCTCCAGTGAAAGGCGAAATTATGAGGTAGGTGTTCACAGGCACTTTGACTCTCAAGTGAAATGTTTTTACGCTGTTAAAGTCAAATAATCAATGCTTTAGGCCATACTCCCTCTGGAGAAGTTAAAGATTAATTTTGCTGGGACTATAATTAAAAACAGAATTTAGTGATAAACTTTGCCATCATGTTATTATTTTAAATGGCTGAACTCTAATACATTATCATCAAGGATAAAAAAAAGGATATTATTTTAGAGAAATCTACGATTCAAGGGAAGTTTTAATATGGGTTGAAGTCACCCGGGAATTATTTAAAGCCCCTGCTGAAAATGTGTATCAAATGCAATTACCTCTCGATGGTCCATATGGGGCTTATCGTTGACAATATTTTCACTGTGGACTGTTTGTTTCCACTCTGCCATCCGTCTCTGCATCCCACCCCTAATAGCAATGGCCCAGGCAATATATAAAGTCTGTCTTAGTCTATCTTATACATTGTGTGCATATATATATATTTTTCCATAAGATAGTTCAATGTGACATTGAATGGGTAATAAATCATGTCATATGATTCAAGCTAATGTAAAAATGATTTTCCTGATTGTCATTCTCTACTTGCATACAATTTGCAACAGACTCTGATACGCTATAGAATGTGTTTATCTCATACATATTTTACTTTCAAAGAAAACCAACATGAAATAACATCCTTTGGAAAATAACAACTTTTATTAATACAGCTTGTTTTATTATAGGCATTTGTGTTACATGTTATCGCCATATCTTATAACATATGTATACATCGCAAGACATAAATACCTTTTTAAATAAATTGAACACTGATTTTGAGATGGGGGTTAATTTTAAACAAATAATTTCCTTTTCAGAAGGAAAATCAAGTCTGAATATATATTTTTAAGATTCTGGATTTTATAAACTGATTTTCTTTGACATGAGGCACAAATAGATTAAATACATACTTGAACTGCTTTATTGTATTCTTTGCTCTTGATTTAATGATTCTTCTGTTCTCTCAACAATTTAAGAAAAGTGATTTTTGAAAGAGCAGAGATGATGAAGTTCCCTTATATTCTTTTCAAGGGAATAAGGAGATTTTCTTTTCAATCTAGAAGAGATCAAAGAAACAGGGAAGGAGAAGAGAGTGGCTGGCACAGCCGGTAAAGGATGGGAAGAGGCAGATTTTTGGCAGAACCGAATGTGTTAATCTTCAGTGAAATTAGCGATTTAAAAAAGTATTTCTCAGCTGCACATCTCAAAAAAAAATTTATGGGTCTAATTTTCCTTTGGAAATTTAAAATGTTACAAACTCATAAGATATAATTATCCAAGTTTTTCCACCCCACACTCACCATGCCCACAGAAAGCATTGTATTCTTTGCTTTGATTTAATGATTCTTCTGTTCTCTCAACAATTTAAGAAAAGTGATTTTTGAAAGAGCAGAGATGATGAAGTTCCCTTATATTCTTTTCAAGGGAATAAGGAGATTTTCTTTTCAATCTAGAAGAGATCAAAGAAACAGGGAAGGAGAAGAGAGTGGCTGGCACAGCCGGTAAAGGATGGGAAGAGGCAGATTTTTGGCAGAACCGAATGTGTTAATCTTCAGTGAAATTAGCGATTTAAAAAAGTATTTCTCAGCTGCACATCTCAAAAAAAAATTTATGGGTCTAATTTTCCTTTGGAAATTTAAAATGTTACAAACTCATAAGATATAATTATCCAAGTTTTTCCACCCCACACTCACCATGCCCACAGAAAGCTGTAGGAACTATGTATGGATGTAAATGGATGGCTGCTGCAAAGAATTTAGAAACATTTCAATAAACATACTTGCAAATATTTTCGGTATTTTAAAAAAGTAGGACACATATGTTAAATGCAAGTGAAGAGGGCCTAAAAGGGAATCTCCAAGTGCACAGTTTGCCTCTATATTTGTGTGAACCATTTGGTTAAGTATTTTACAAAATATCTACACTTTATTTTCCAGTCCTTATGGAATTTTCAAAATACTGTATATCCTACAATAGACTTTTCAACATATGTGTAAGCTGTAGTGTGAAAATAATTGTGGAAATAATTCGAGATCTATATAATTCCACAACCTACTTGCCTTGAATTGGCTGAATGTGTTTTTCATGTACGTCTGCATCAAAAACGTTTAAGTGTTTCACGCAAAACTCATTTAGTTCTAAACGCGTCTCTCGAATTGGCAAGGCTTTGCCAACCTAGGGAAATTAGCAAAGATAACATTTAATAACACCAACCCAGAGAGCTCTTACTTTTGTCAGATTTCATTAAAATGCTTAGAAGTTTGGGTGAAATATAGACATGTTTAGCTAAAACACTCATCTCACAGCTTATAAGATACTTGATAGTAAGGATTTACTCCGCATTCTTGGGCTTCCCAATGCAACTATTTAGTGATCTTTCTGGAAAAATAGAAAGATGGTTACAGCGACTCTTTTATTCTATTCTCTGTTAGGGAAGTCTTTCTCAGGGTCTCCCTATCTCTCTGTTCTTGAAAGTTGCTGAGAGTCATTTTAAAATAGCCAAGACTTTTCTTCAACCTTCTCTTCCCTAAACTTGCTCCTCCTCCTCCTGCTTTTCTTTACCCACTTAAGATGTTACAAAAATTATCGAGGAAAAATGTAGCACTCAGCAGAACTATACACATGTGGATGCTAAATAAATACTTTTGATGTTGATGAATGTTGGCAAGTCTCCATGGGAGAAAGACCTTACACAAAAGATGTTATAATTATTGTGTTTAAGTGATTATGCTATAATTATTATGTTAAAAATCTCCCATGCTCTCAGAGCTACTCGTCGGTGGCAGGGCGGTGACATCCCCATTCAACCTCATCTCTTGCTCAAGCTCTTAGCACCTTCACAGGCAATGTAAAGACAGCGGCTTGGCTGAGACAGAGGAACCTGAGTAACAATAGGGGTGAATTCTCTCTCCCTCTCCCTTTTCCCATTTCAGGAGGTTCCCAGCCTCTAAAGGGTCACATTTTCTAATTCTGCCTCAACATTTTCCCTTTTTCCTAAATTCATGCTATAAAATATTTTGGCAAGTTCATTTACATAAAGTTTAAATGTGGCTGAAAATGTTACCTACCTCTCCTGGGATTAGATAACTTTTTAAGGAAAGTTGCGTGCATGCCCAGTTGCTCAGTCGTGTCCAGCTCTTTGCGACCCCCTGCACTGTAGCCCTCCAGGCTCCTTGTCCATGGGATTTCCCAGGCAAGGATGCTGGAGTGGGTTGTCACTTCCTCCTCCAGGGAATCTTCCTGACCCAGAAATCAAATCTGTGTCTCCTGCCTTTCCTACACCTTTACCACTTAGCCATCTAGGAAGATGATAAAAGTTAAAACCATGAATGTCTAGTGGTGAGATTCTTTTTTCTTTTTTAACCATTAGAGAGGGTGCCCTGGGGAAAATCTTTGGCTTCAGGGCCAGTTGTCTGGGGATTTCAGGGATCTGGGAGTACAAACACCTACATGAAAATATCATATTCAACAGAGTAATTTTTATTTGTTTTCTGGGGGGTTCTTCTACTATTTCCTAGATTGAAAAGAACAGGCAACCTGGATGACTTTTCATAGACCCTTGCAGGTACATGGATGACTTTTCACCATCCTGAGTCTAATCTGGACTTGCGGAGATGCTGCATCAGCCAGATTTTCAGTTCTGACTGAGGTGCTTTAGAATAAGCTGACCCCTCTTTGTAAATATTCAGTAGAATTTTGAAGATGTGTCTGGTTGAAGATGCTCTGAGTTATGAAAATGACATTAAAGTGCATTTATTCCCTAGAACTAAAGATCACTGCATATGTGCGAGCTAAGTCGCATCAATCTTGTCTGACTCTGCAGACTGCCAGGCTCCTCTGTCCATGGGATTCTCCAGGCAAGGTTATTGGAATTGGTTGCCATTTCCTCCTCCAGGGGATATTTCTGACCCAGGGATCAAACCCCTGTCTCCTGCATTGGCAGATGTTTTCTTTACTGCTGAGCCACCAAGGAGGCCCCGGTAGCCTCATTTTTATTGTTATTGATAAGATTTTGAAGTTACAGTGAGCTGTGGTTTTGACAGACATGCCTGTACTCCCTGCATTTCTGGTGTCAGCCAGGGTGAGATGGTAGTGGCAACAGTGGTTTACAGGCTTTGCTGAGAGCCACTGATCCAAGTCAACTCATGCCTTCCCTAACTGAATGCAGACTCCGTTACATCTCTGGGCACTGGCACAGGGTGATGAGGGGCTTAACTCGTCTAATTCCTGTTCCAAGTTATTACTCTCAGTAGTCACAGAAACATTTACAAAATTCTTCTGATAAGAAAGGAGAAAAGCAGGATCCTGGAGAAGACTGGTTGAAGGTAACATCGCAACTATCTGTGGAGAGGGCTTTAGTGAGTAGGTTCAGGCAGGAAGGATGGAGCGAGAGCAAAACGGCAAATGCACAAACCAAAGTTGGGGGGATTTGGGTTTAATTGAAATCCTCAAGTGGTGCATGGTAAGTGACTGCCTGTTTAGAGCCAACAGATATGTTTCCGTGAGGTTAGGGAAGCGAAAAATCCCATACGAAGCTAGTGAGATGTTAAATTCTAATTAGAAGTGTTAATTAAAAAAAAATTCCAATTTCATCAGTCAGAGTGCTTCTGTTGTTCCGATTCTCTTTGCTACAGTGAATTCTAAGTATCCCAACTCACTTTGTTCCAATATTATTTATCATGTCTATGGAGTAGAGGAAAGTTGACATTGCCATCAGCGTAGACTGATCCTCCCCTCACGGCCATGATAAAGGTTTAATGGAAAATGCGTCTTTTCAGGGCTTTGTACTCAGGCATAGGAATACACTGTG
>SJYC01043063.1:0-11656 GCA_006408675.1 Madoqua kirkii
TGTTTCTACTATACAGCAAAGTGAATCATTTAAGCATATACATAAACCCCTTTCTTTTTGGATTTCCTTCCCATTTAGATGCAGGTTCAACCCCTGGGTTGGGAAGATCCCTGGGATTAGGAAATGGCAACCCACTCTAGTATTCTTGCCTGGAGAATCCCACGGAAGGAGGAGCCTGGTGGGCTATAGTCTATCGGGTCTCAAAGAGTTGAACACGACTGAGCACACACATATACCATTTAGCTCACCACAGAGCATTAAGTAGACTTAACTTTAGTAGCATTAACTAGACATTAACTCTACTTAGGTAGAATTCCCAGGGATATGCAGCAGGTTCTCATTAGTTACCTATTTAATACATTGTATCAATAGTATATATATGTCAGTCTTGCATAGAACAGAATTTGGCAAGCTCTACTATAAGGATATTCTCAACAAATTTTGTTAAATACTTCTGACCAGTTAGCTACCGAATTAATGTGAGAAAAGTCTAGGGAAGCATTTAAAGTCATGCTCTCTTCTTCTGTCTAAATTAAGATAGGACCGGTTTTCAGACTAGAAAGCAGGGGGAGGTGAGAGATGCAAACTCTGGACTGACAGTAATATATTTGAGTGACCAGACCTCCTACAAAGGGGTTGCCCCCCATGACATCGTATGGAGGAAATGTGGATTTTGTAAGATTCCTGTATTTTCGAGGAAAACTAAGACACCAACTTTTGGTTAAATCTTCTAATTTTTAAATGTTGGCAGCTCTATTTTGTTTTTTAAAAAGATAAAGGAAAACATCTTACATAGAGGCACCATCCTGCACCCACCTAAATTCCAAATCAAGGATAATGCTTTGGGATGAATCCAAACCAGGTCAACTGTGTAGGTCCATGATTTTGAATCCAGAGAGTGGGAAGCAAAAGAGAAAGAAAAACTCAGGCCATGATCTGAAATTCATCTGTTCTGAGCTGCTGATACAGCCTGCGTACTGAAGTAAACAACAGAGTGCGCGGCGTTTCTTTATTGTATGCATGAGTTTATAATTTATCTCCAGTGAAAGGCGAAATTATGAGGTAGGTGTTCACAGGCACTTTGACTCTCAAGTGAAATGTTTTTACGCTGTTAAAGTCAAATAATCAATGCTTTAGGCCATACTCCCTCTGGAGAAGTTAAAGATTAATTTTGCTGGGACTATAATTAAAAACAGAATTTAGTGATAAACTTTGCCATCATGTTATTATTTTAAATGGCTGAACTCTAATACATTATCATCAAGGATAAAAAAAAGGATATTATTTTAGAGAAATCTACGATTCAAGGGAAGTTTTAATATGGGTTGAAGTCACCCGGGAATTATTTAAAGCCCCTGCTGAAAATGTGTATCAAATGCAATTACCTCTCGATGGTCCATATGGGGCTTATCGTTGACAATATTTTCACTGTGGACTGTTTGTTTCCACTCTGCCATCCGTCTCTGCATCCCACCCCTAATAGCAATGGCCCAGGCAATATATAAAGTCTGTCTTAGTCTATCTTATACATTGTGTGCATATATATATATTTTTCCATAAGATAGTTCAATGTGACATTGAATGGGTAATAAATCATGTCATATGATTCAAGCTAATGTAAAAATGATTTTCCTGATTGTCATTCTCTACTTGCATACAATTTGCAACAGACTCTGATACGCTATAGAATGTGTTTATCTCATACATATTTTACTTTCAAAGAAAACCAACATGAAATAACATCCTTTGGAAAATAACAACTTTTATTAATACAGCTTGTTTTATTATAGGCATTTGTGTTACATGTTATCGCCATATCTTATAACATATGTATACATCGCAAGACATAAATACCTTTTTAAATAAATTGAACACTGATTTTGAGATGGGGGTTAATTTTAAACAAATAATTTCCTTTTCAGAAGGAAAATCAAGTCTGAATATATATTTTTAAGATTCTGGATTTTATAAACTGATTTTCTTTGACATGAGGCACAAATAGATTAAATACATACTTGAACTGCTTTATTGTATTCTTTGCTCTTGATTTAATGATTCTTCTGTTCTCTCAACAATTTAAGAAAAGTGATTTTTGAAAGAGCAGAGATGATGAAGTTCCCTTATATTCTTTTCAAGGGAATAAGGAGATTTTCTTTTCAATCTAGAAGAGATCAAAGAAACAGGGAAGGAGAAGAGAGTGGCTGGCACAGCCGGTAAAGGATGGGAAGAGGCAGATTTTTGGCAGAACCGAATGTGTTAATCTTCAGTGAAATTAGCGATTTAAAAAAGTATTTCTCAGCTGCACATCTCAAAAAAAAATTTATGGGTCTAATTTTCCTTTGGAAATTTAAAATGTTACAAACTCATAAGATATAATTATCCAAGTTTTTCCACCCCACACTCACCATGCCCACAGAAAGCCGTAGGAACTATGTATGGATGTAAATGGATGGCTGCTGCAAAGAATTTAGAAACATTTCAATAAACATACTTGCAAATATTTTCGGTATTTTAAAAAAGTAGGACACATATGTTAAATGCAAGTGAAGAGGGCCTAAAAGGGAATCTCCAAGTGCACAGTTTGCCTCTATATTTGTGTGAACCATTTGGTTAAGTATTTTACAAAATATCTACACTTTATTTTCCAGTCCTTATGGAATTTTCAAAATACTGTATATCCTACAATAGACTTTTCAACATATGTGTAAGCTGTAGTGTGAAAATAATTGTGGAAATAATTCGAGATCTATATAATTCCACAACCTACTTGCCTTGAATTGGCTGAATGTGTTTTTCATGTACGTCTGCATCAAAAACGTTTAAGTGTTTCACGCAAAACTCATTTAGTTCTAAACGCGTCTCTCGAATTGGCAAGGCTTTGCCAACCTAGGGAAATTAGCAAAGATAACATTTAATAACACCAACCCAGAGAGCTCTTACTTTTGTCAGATTTCATTAAAATGCTTAGAAGTTTGGGTGAAATATAGACATGTTTAGCTAAAACACTCATCTCACAGCTTATAAGATACTTGATAGTAAGGATTTACTCCGCATTCTTGGGCTTCCCCAATGCAACTATTTAGTGATCTTTCTGGAAAAATAGAAAGATGGTTACAGTGACTCTTTTATTCTATTCTCTGTTAGGGAAGTCTTTCTCAGGGTCTCCCTATCTCTCTGTTCTTGAAAGTTGCTGAGAGTCATTTTAAAATAGCCAAGACTTTTCTTCAACCTTCTCTTCCCTAAACTTGCTCCTCCTCCTCCTGCTTTTCTTTACCCACTTAAGATGTTACAAAAATTATCGAGGAAAAATGTAGCACTCAGCAGAACTATACACATGTGGATGCTAAATAAATACTTTTGATGTTGATGAATGTTGGCAAGTCTCCATGGGAGAAAGACCTTACACAAAAGATGTTATAATTATTGTGTTTAAGTGATTATGCTATAATTATTATGTTAAAAATCTCCCATGCTCTCAGAGCTACTCGTCGGTGGCAGGGCGGTGACATCCCCATTCAACCTCATCTCTTGCTCAAGCTCTTAGCACCTTCACAGGCAATGTAAAGACAGCGGCTTGGCTGAGACAGAGGAACCTGAGTAACAATAGGGGTGAATTCTCTCTCCCTCTCCCTTTTCCCATTTCAGGAGGTTCCCAGCCTCTAAAGGGTCACATTTTCTAATTCTGCCTCAACATTTTCCCTTTTTCCTAAATTCATGCTATAAAATATTTTGGCAAGTTCATTTACATAAAGTTTAAATGTGGCTGAAAATGTTACCTACCTCTCCTGGGATTAGATAACTTTTTAAGGAAAGTTGCGTGCATGCCCAGTTGCTCAGTCCTGTCCAGCTCTTTGCGACCCCCTGCACTGTAGCCCTCCAGGCTCCTTGTCCATGGGATTTCCCAGGCAAGGATGCTGGAGTGGGTTATCACTTCCTCCTCCAGGGAATCTTCCTGACCCAGAAATCAAATCTGTGTCTCCTGCCTTTCCTACACCTTTACCACTTAGCCATCTAGGAAGATGATAAAAGTTAAAACCATGAATGTCTAGTGGTGAGATTCTTTTTTCTTTTTTAACCATTAGAGAGGGTTGCCCTGGGGAAAATCTTTGGCTTCAGGGCCAGTTGTCTGGGGATTTCAGGGATCTGGGAGTACAAACACCTACATGAAAATATCATATTCAACAGAGTAATTTTTATTTGTTTTCTGGGGGGTTCTTCTACTATTTCCTAGATTGAAAAGAACAGGCAACCTGGATGACTTTTCATAGACCCTTGCAGGTACATGGATGACTTTTCACCATCCTGAGTCTAATCTGGACTTGCGGAGATGCTGCATCAGCCAGATTTTCAGTTCTGACTGAGGTGCTTTAGAATAAGCTGACCCCTCTTTGTAAATATTCAGTAGAATTTTGAAGATGTGTCTGGTTGAAGATGCTCTGAGTTATGAAAATGACATTAAAGTGCATTTATTCCCTAGAACTAAAGATCACTGCATATGTGCGAGCTAAGTCGCATCAATCTTGTCTGACTCTGCAGACTGCCAGGCTCCTCTGTCCATGGGATTCTCCAGGCAAGGTTATTGGAATTGGTTGCCATTTCCTCCTCCAGGGGATATTTCTGACCCAGGGATCAAACCCCTGTCTCCTGCATTGGCAGATGTTTTCTTTACTGCTGAGCCACCAAGGAGGCCCCGGTAGCCTCATTTTTATTGTTATTGATAAGATTTTGAAGTTACAGTGAGCTGTGGTTTTGACAGACATGCCTGTACTCCCTGCATTTCTGGTGTCAGCCAGGGTGAGATGGTAGTGGCAACAGTGGTTTACAGGCTTTGCTGAGAGCCACTGATCCAAGTCAACTCATGCCTTCCCTAACTGAATGCAGACTCCGTTACATCTCTGGGCACTGGCACAGGGTGATGAGGGGCTTAACTCGTCTAATTCCTGTTCCAAGTTATTACTCTCAGTAGTCACAGAAACATTTACAAAATTCTTCTGATAAGAAAGGAGAAAAGCAGGATCCTGGAGAAGACTGGTTGAAGGTAACATCGCAACTATCTGTGGAGAGGGCTTTAGTGAGTAGGTTCAGGCAGGAAGGATGGAGCGAGAGCAAAACGGCAAATGCACAAACCAAAGTTGGGGGGATTTGGGTTTAATTGAAATCCTCAAGTGGTGCATGGTAAGTGACTGCCTGTTTAGAGCCAACAGATATGTTTCCGTGAGGTTAGGGAAGCGAAAAATCCCATACGAAGCTAGTGAGATGTTAAATTCTAATTAGAAGTGTTAATTAAAAAAAAATTCCAATTTCATCAGTCAGAGTGCTTCTGTTGTTCCGATTCTCTTTGCTACAGTGAATTCTAAGTATCCCAACTCACTTTGTTCCAATATTATTTATCATGTCTATGGAGTAGAGGAAAGTTGACATTGCCATCAGCGTAGACTGATCCTCCCCTCACGGCCATGATAAAGGTTTAATGGAAAATGCGTCTTTTCAGGGCTTTGTACTCAGGCATAGGAATACACTGTGGCTCAGAGCTTAACAAACCAACTATGGATCTTTCAGGATGAAAAAGTATTTATCTACTTCATCTTCAAAATGTCTTCTTGCCACTATTTTCCACTCCTTAAGCCTTCAAAAAAATATCCAGGGACTTCCCCATATTTAGATGAGGTTATTTTATATTGTTAAATATAAAATAATAAGATCATTTAAAATGACATTTTGCAGACCACTAGTCCATATGAAGTTAGCACCTTTGAAAGAGCATAAACACATTAACTATTTGAAATTGCCTAAAAATGAACAGCTCAACTAAATCTAATATTGAACAGATCTCTAAAGAATATGCAACTATACATTAAAATACTTTTATTTTAATAGTGGTAATCAACATGGTCCAAATTATCTAATGGAAATTTAAATGTTTTTTAGTATGCTTTTAATTTATGCAATGACAATTTCAAATTTTATAATAAATACTAGAGAAGAATGAGGGCTTCCCTGGAGTCTCAGTGGTAAAGAATCTGCCTTCTAATGGGATTGGTCCCTGGATTGGGAAGATTCACCTGGAGAAGAAAATGGCAACCTACTCCAGCATTCTTGCCTGGGAAATCCCATTGACAGAGGAGCCTGGTGGGCTACAGTTCACGGGGTCGCAAAGAGTTGGCCATGACTCAGCGACTAAACAACAGTAATAAAAATAGTATGGATGACGGGCAATACATTTTTTAAAACATGCCACATTTTCTGTTGATATTTCCAAACACTCTCAATGAAATTTGTAGTCAAACTCTGGACCAGTACTATAATTACACTTCAAGGAGCAATTTATCTGCAATATTATTCTGGGAGACGCCTAGCCATGGCAGTTGTAACTATCTTCCTTCAGAGTTACTACTCAGTCCCCATTGTGTAACTTGGATTTATGCCCAGGTAACACTGTGAGCTGGTTTGAAAACCTTTCCCGGTGAAGCTTGCTGGGCTGATGGCTACAAAAAATGATATATAAGTTATTTACATTCTTTATGTACAGACTGAACAACTTTCTCTTAAAGACATTTCCTTGTATTTATCCTTTGGGAAGTTCATATATCAGTTTTCCACCCACAGACATAGGCTTCTGAGATATTTCTGCAGCTGGCATTTCAATCTGGGCATTTTGGTCCCTGTGAACTCACTCACCGGACCATTTCTAGCACTTTACAATAAGGCCAGCACCCACATCTCACATTGCAGAAATGCATCATTTAGTCAAAACGATAACACGGCCCTACATTTGCACTCCAATCTTCACATTTACTGTTCCTGAACTAGGTTCTTCCACATGGCAAGTCAGACTGCTCAAACTCATGCTGATATTTTTATCAATTTTATATGATTTTTGGATTTAAACCATTTCTATATTTGGGGTGATCTTTTGGTCTATCCCATAATAGATCATTTTCTGATCATTACCTCTTATTGTGACTTGTTTGAGGGTGACAGAAACCCAACTCAAATAAGCTTCACTAAAAAGGGGGAGTCCACCCACCTCGATAAGTAAGTGATTATTTTTCTTACTAAGTTCATTTCTAATAGCTGGTTTGTCAGCCACATGGTAGGTGCAAGATCTCACATTGTGAATGATGGCATCAGAGTTTCTGTAATTCACACTCTGTTTTGAACCTGAGACATTATTTAACCTCTTCTGATCTCAGTCTGCTTGGGTGAGAAATAAAGGCCATGTCAGGTTCAGTTCACTTCAGTTCAATCACTCAGTTGTGTCCAACTTTTCGAGACCCCATGAATCGCAGCATGCCAAGCCTCCCTGTCCATCACCAACTCTCGGAGTTCACTCAGACTCAGGTCCGTCGAGTCAGTGATGCCATCCAGCCATCTCATCCTCTGTCGTCCCCTTCTCCTCCTGCCCCCAACCCCTCCCAACATCACAGTCTTTTCCAGTTCCACCAGGAGCACATGGGCATGAAAGAGACTTCAGTGAATTAATTCCTGGATGTCTCTCAGCTAAATGTTGAGAACTTGATCCTTAGATGGGGCTTCTCCAGTGGTTCAGCAGTAAAAGAATCTGCCTGCAATGTAGGAGATGCAGGAGACCTACAGGTATGATCCTTGGGTGGGGAAGATCATTTGAAGGAGGAAACGGCAACCCACTCCAGTGTTCTTGCCTGGAGAATCCCCTGGATAGAGGAGTCTGGTGGGTTCATAGCGTTACAGAGAGTCGAACACGGCTGAAATGCTTACGTTTCAGACACCTGCTCTGTGCCATCTTCTTGTTAGTACTTTGCCTCTGAGAATTTCAGTTTGTTACCAGAAATTAAGGGAAGGAGAGGGGGTTTTATCATATGCCACTTTCAAATATGTGCATATGTACATTTCTCTTCCATAAATGTGATATATACACATATTTGTCTGGTGTTCTAATACCTATTGATGTATTAAATAAGCATTTCTATAAAGCATTGGAGTTATAGTCCCTTTCTGGAAATTGCAGTCATTTTTAAAATAGTCTATTAACTTTGTTATAGTAGTGTTTGTTTCCTGTTTTGTGTTTCGGCTATGAGGCTTATGGGATCTTAGGTATCCAGTCAGGGATTGAATTCACACCCCCTGCAATAGAAAGCGAAGTCTTAAGCACTGGCCCAAGGTAGGTCAGTATGTTCATTTTTGGAAAGAACTCTGGGATGCATAAATCTCCTAAATACACCAGTGCTTTATTGTTTGCCACGGGGATTCTGGAAGATGGTTTCCCCCATTTTTATGTTTATTAAGATTTTCATCAATAAAAGCAAGTTTAATCTCTATAAGTGTCCCCTTGCAGCAGCCTGCTCTCCTGTCTGGCAGTGTCCTGTCTTCTTCATGCGAACACACCCTATGTTTGCAGTGTTCTGGAGGGTTGATGCTCAGAGGCACAAGAGTGGTGTATTTAATTGCATGTATTTTAATTTAATTTTTGATGCAACAAGAACCAGAGCATTTTTTCTAATTTTATTTCCCTGGAATTAGATAATGACATATACTCATGTATTCATTAATTTGTATATTAACACGTATGAATAGAATGCAGACAAATGTTACCTATGAGCCTATTGACAGGGCAGGAGTAGAGATACAGGTGTAGAGAATGGATTTGTGGACACAGCGGTGGGAGGGGAGGCTGAAACAAACTGGGAGAGTAGCAATGACACGTGCACACTATCATGTGTAAAATAGGTAATTAGTGGGAACCTGCTGTATAGCAGGGGGAGCTCAGCCCGGTGCTCTGTGATGACCTAGAGAGGTGAGATGGGGGCGCCGGAGAGGCCCTAGTGGGAGGGCATGTATATACTTATGGTTGACTACAGTATTGTACTGCAGAAACCAACAAGACATTGTAAAGCAACTATCTTCCAATAAAAGAATTCATACAACATGTATCTATGCCTGGAGTGCACAATGAAAGAGTATAAGTCAATATTGTAACAACCAACATCTTTAAACAAAGTGTTGCATACACTACTAGGATGTCTTTTGTCTTCTTTTTTCTCTTTAAACTCACATTATGAGCAGAATCACTTTATCTAGACTTAACGTTGTTTTAGACTCTTGCTACATTCAAAGTGATGTGAAACCTGGAAACAATTAAAGTTCATCTTCTAAGTGATACAAAGCATCACGGATGCTTCAATTGCTTCTCTCCCACTGTTAAGGAAATAGAATTGGGGATCGACTTCCTACCTCTGATTGGTGTGGGTAACTGAAAGTGAAGAATTATTTGGCATTCAGAACCTTAATGGTGCAGTTCAGGATTTATTACATAAAATGCTCTTCAAATAGCATACTTTAAAATGGTTTTACTTCACTAAGTGAAAAAAAAAAAAGCTCTAGGCTTTAAAAGTATTTTGTTTGAAAATATACAATCTTCTTTGTCTCAATCATTTTTTGGCTTTTAAAATTTTATTTTAAAAGGTGTAAATGAGAATATTACATAATAGGATTTCCTTTGTTCCAGCTGTGATGTTGGGAGAGGAACAGGAAGAAATATGTATTGTTTAATCATTTTTCTTTTCTAAGGCAACATGATGGTGCAGTGCTGTGTTTAGTCTCTCGGTTGTGTCCAGATCTTTGCAACCCCGTAGACTGGAGCCTGCCAGATTCCTTTGTCCAATTCTTGCCTGGGAATTTTCCAGGCAAGAATACTGGAATGAGTTGCCATGCCCTCCTCCAGGGGATATTCCCAACCCAGGAATGGAACCCAGGTCTCCTGCATTGCAGGGGGATTCTTTACCAGCTGAGCTCCCAGGGAAGCATCTGCCTAATTTTCAAAAATTTCTATTTGGTTTTAACAATTATTTTTACTATAGTTGCTTTATAGTGTTGTGTTAGTTTCTGCTGTACAGCAAAATGAATCAGCTATACATGTATATGTATCCTCTCCCTTTTGAATTTCCTTTCCATTCATGTCACTTTAGAGCATTGAGTAGAGTTCCCCAAGTTACACAGTAGGTTCTCATTAGTCATCTATTTTATACTTAGTATCAATAATGTATATGTGTCCATCCCAATATCCCTATTCCTCCCACCTTCAAAAGCTTCAATTAATTTTAAAAATGATATTGTCCATTTCCCCTCTCTTAGCAATCCTATGGAATTCGTGGTCTCTAGGAAGCTTCTATGAATAAAATGTCCTTGATTTTACAACCCATGTTGTGTTTTTCTACATTTGATTCTGATAGAAATATCAGGTATTGTTAAAAAGTAATTCATAATGATGACTTGTTTGTTGTTGTTCCATCACTAATTCATGTCGGACTCTGTGACCCTTGAACTGCAGCACATGTGACTCTCCTGTCTACTCTCTCACAGAGCTTGCTCAAACTCATGTCCATCGAGTCAGCGATTCCATCCAACCATCTCATCCTCTGTTGTCCCCTTCTCCTCCTGCCCTCAATCTTTCCCAACATCAGGGTCTTTTCCATTGAGTTGGCTCTTTGCATAAAGTAGCCAAAGTACTGGAGCTTCGGCTCCAGCATCAGTCCTTCCAATGAATATTCAGGGTTGATTTCCTTTAGGATTGACTGGTTTGATCTCTATGCAGTCCAAGGGCCTCTCAAGAATCTTCTCCAGCACTACAGTTTGAAAGCATCAATTTTTAAGTGCTCTGCCTTCTTTATGGTTGAACTCTCACATCTGGACATGGCTACTGGAAGAACTATACCTTTGACTAGAAGGACATCTATCAGCAAAGTGATGTCTCTCCTTTTTAATACACTGTCTAGGATTGTCATAGCTTTTGTTGATGAACTTCAAAGAGAGGGTATATGAAATTATTCCTGTTTTACAGATGACAAAACTGAGATTGGCGTGGTTCAACGACTTGCTTGAAAATAAAACAACTGTGAAGTAATAAGAGTCTCATTTGAATCCAGGCCATGCAGCCTCAGCAGCTGTGATCCCCTACACTCTGCAAAGCAAGCCGGTCACTAAGTACAAGTTTTATTTTCCCTATTAATCTATGCTGTCAAATTATCCCTTTTCTTTCACTGGATAGACAAATACATTTTTTTACAGAAGATTAAATTGCCTTTTTAAAAAGCTATTTATTTACTTCATAGAATAATGTTAAGTGAGTAGTCCTGTTTGTCCTGCAGATATAAGTCTGGGGCCTGAACAATGTGCTGATTCAGGGATTGTTGCTTTTCCTTGTCATCAGACTGCTCTCAGTCTTTCTCAGATGATTGGAATGAGGACATTTATGTGTCTGCATAAATATTCAGGACATCTGATACTATATAACCTTAGAATGGGAAATAAAAACTTATTTTATATCAGCTTTCAAAATTCCTAAAGTAATTCTCTTGTTTATTGCAAAATAACTTATTTATGGTTATCAATGGCTGTCTCAAAAGCTTATAAAGTATAACTCAGGAGATATTTCTCATATTTTTCTAAGGCTTCTAGAATCCTGGAAAATAATTTTTAATTATGTTGTTATTAGTAATAATGGGTATATGTGTCACAGTGAGCATCCTCCAGCAAAGTCCTAAAATTATATTCTAAGAAATAGGCTAAATACTTTGGTAATTAACATTAGTTCTTATTTTATGTAATTCCCATACAATGATTAATCATACAATGTTTTACTCAAATAAGCTATGATTTTAATTTAGTACCCTATGATAAT
>SJYC01043064.1:0-30136 GCA_006408675.1 Madoqua kirkii
TGAGCAACTAAACAACCAATGTTTTTATTCAAAGTCAACATTTAAGAAAGTATTCAATGTTTCTGATGATTTGTATTCTTTACAGGAAGATATTCCCCAAGAAAACTTAAGGTATTTTAAAACATAGATTTTTTAAAAACTTAACAATAAAAGAAAAATCTGCTTGGAAGTAGAGAACATGAATTGAGGATTAAACTGTCAGTAAAGGGGATAATATTCTGAGAATACCCACTGATCCCAGGAAACTAAAGTCTGAAGGGCTGGATGGTCTGAATATGCTGGACCAAGAGACAGAATTGAAAGCCCTGCATAGTAACGGTTGCAGAGGAAAAGTCTGTCTCCCCACGGTGTCAAAGAGAAAGAGTGATGCCTTTAGTGGGCAAAACAGTGTCGGGACAAGGGGATAACAGAACACATATATATGGAAATGATAAATTTATATGAGGCAGATATAAGCCTTAGGGGGAAAATGGGCTTTCAATAAACTGAGGAAATTGGCTACCCATGTTCAATAAAATACAAATGCAATGTACAAATAAATAAAATATAAATACAATGTACAAATAAATAAAATACACATAAATAAAATCTAAATAGATTTCTGCCTCATTCTACATACAAAAATAAGTTAAAGATGATTAAAATAAATGTTAAGCTGTTAAATTTCAGAAAAATATGTCAGAAAATGGCTTGGTAGGGAAGACTCTTTTCAATAAGACACAAAAAAGCAAAATTGAAATATGTAAAGGATTGAATAAGTTAATCATATCCAAAGTAAATAAAATGGTTTTTATTGTCAAATACACCAAAAGTAATAAAACAAGACAGGCCCTCAGACAGTATTTGTAACACATAGAATGTATAGAGGTTTCATAAGTTTAGCAATCAGAATAGAGTTAAAAAAAAAAGACCTGCTACAAAGCATGAAGAAAAATTCCTTATATTAAATAGGTTGTTCAAGAATAGTCATTTCCAGACTCACAGAGAACGAACTTATGGTTGCCAGGTGGGGAAAATGGATGGAAGAGATAGGGAGTTTGGGATGGACAGGCACACTGCTATATTTAAGATGGATAACCAACAAGGTCCTACTGTATAGCACAGGGAGCTCTGTTCAAGGTCATGTGGCAGCCTGGAGGGGAGTGGGGTTTAGGGGAGAATGGATACATGTATATGTATGGCTGAGTCCCTTTGCTGTCCACCTGAAAGTATCACAACATTGTTAATTGGCTATATATCAATAAAAAAAATTTTTTTTAAAGAATAGTTGTTTCAGATAAGAAACATACATAGCCAATAAATATATAAAAACATGCTTAGTCTTTTGAGTAATCTAGTTAATGTATATTAAGTATAGATTGAAATGCAATTTCCTAAAAACCAGATTAGCAAAAATTACAAAGCTGGACATTATCAGTTTTTGGAAACAATGTGGAGGGAAAGAAACTTTATCCACAGCTGGAGGGAAAGCCCATTGGTACCGCCACTTTGAAAAATACGTTTCTTGTACAGCTGAACACACACAGTCCTGTGGCCCAGCAACTCCAGACCTAGAGAAATGACCAAAGTACATCTGCTCCTGGCGGGTCCCTGGTGGCTCAGATGGTAAAGAGTCTGCCTGCAGTGCTGGGAAGCTGGGCGCAGACTCTGGTCTTCCCATGCGGGAAGATCCCCAGGAGAAGAGGTACCAACACACTTCAGTATTCTTGCCTGGAGAATTCCATGGACAGAGGAGCCTGGCAGGGTTTGCAAAGAGTTGGAGGCGAATGAGCAACTAACACATCACACCACCACACCTAGTCCTCCGGGAAGATATTGGAAGCTCTTATTGTCTTTTAAATTTCATCCCTTGTAATTGCTCACTTTTAAGTTATATGTTTTAGTTCTCAAAGAATGTCATTTTCAATACTCAGTTTTACTTTTATGTTACTTTATTATTTTTATGAGTTTTTCAGAATTGCTTTGATTAAGCTTGCATAAAAAGAAACCTTGAATTTAAATCATATTCCTTTTGGTTTAATCATGTGCCATATTAAGTACTTGTAAAAATCATTCAAATTATTCATATGTACCTATTTTTCCAAAATGAACTTCCCTCTCCTCCTCTTTTTCTTCTCATAGAGGAATTTCAGCAGATTAAATTCTTGGAAATTCATTATCGTTTCCTTTTTATTCATTATTATTAAGAAGATTTCACAGTGTTCACAGAGATGTCAAATAATGATGTCATTGTAATCAAATTATCATGTAAGAACACTAATGAAAACTATCAGTTACACATCAGTTCTTAAGATTGAAAATTGATAGTTAAATGCAGCTCCAAAGAAGCTTCCTAGCAGAATAAAAATATAATGCCGACGTACTTTCATTCAACAACCACCATTAGATCTCATTTCATATTATTTACCTTAGAGATCTAAGTCACAATATTTTCCTTGAGTGAGATCTCATTGTTAAACACACCATAATGAGAAGTGTTGACATTTTATTGAAAACCACTCTATATTGCTAATCTGCTATGAATATTGCTACGGCAGTGGGGAAAATCTGTCAAAATGTGTTGGACTATGTTCTGTCTCAATGAGAAAGAATAACTTCTCATAGTACAGGCTCTTATTTAATTACTCATTGCTATGTGACTTCTCCTTGTGATTGTCGTTTAGTAGCTAAGTTGCTTCTCACTCTTGTGACCCCGTGGACTGCAATCCACCAGGCTCCTCTGTCCATGGGATTTTCCAGGCAAGAGTACTGGGTTAAGTTGCTGTTTCCTTCTCTAGGGGATCTTCCTGACCCAGGGATTCCTGCTTGGCAAATAGATTCTTTACCTATTTGACTTGTAATCAGCCTTTGGACCTCAGCTGGAATGTTCCTTCTTTCCCCAGAGAAGACTTGGTTCTGTTCAAAGCTGAATTAGCCATGTGTGGCGTTCTCTCACTTACCTATTCTCCTCCGCCATTTCTCATGATTAGTTACTGTACATTTTACATTTCCAGCGGTCTACATTCCAAAGTAAGTGGTTCCAGTAGTGAATATTTTAACAGTTCCCTAACTCTAAATAGACTTTAAGAAATTGAAAACTGGAAGTGAATTATATTATTTGGGAAGCACAGATAAGTTACATTTTTGTGAATACTTTTTCATGCTGAGTATAGTCAATAAGCATTTCCATTCCACCAATGAAGTTCACTGTATCCTCGGGTTTTACAGTTTGAGGAAGGAATGAAAGTCTACAAGCACAAACACTTCAAGCTTTTATAGCGAAAAGTCAAATCTGTTACAAGACATGCAAAGTATTCTAAGAGTTCAAAGATGGTGCTGTTACTTTCTGCTGAAGTTATAAGGAATCACATAAAGGGGTGTTTGTGATGTGCTTTGAAGAGCAGGGAGATTATTAAATAGTCAGGAAGGAGTAAGCGACATTAGAAGCAGAACGAATAAGGGATTCCTTGGTGGTCCATTGGTTAGGACTCTGAGTTTTCACAGCAGAGGGCCCCCATAATTCCATCCCTGATCCAGGAATTAAGGTCTTAAAGCCATCAAGGTGCTGCCAAAAAAGAGAGGAAGTAACCTTGTCAAAACCAATGGAAGCGTGATTAGAAGCTGACTGGTGGGCCAGTTAGAATGGCTAGAGATGAAAGAGTCAGGCAGATAAGGACACAAGTGAGAAGCAGCTCATTTCATCAGGGGCCCAGATGCCAGCAGCATAAGGAAAGGGAATAATAAAGATTTTCAGAGCTGACATCCACACTACCTCTGTTTCTGTTGATGCACCGCTTCACTGGGCCTGGCTTCCTAGAGCTCTACTGAACGCAGCATGTTCTGTCTCTCAGTTAGTTTTGTGTTAGTGCAAAAGCAAACGGGGCAGGGGTAATTGAATAGCACTGGTTAGTGCAGCTTCTCTAGCCAAATTCATGAAATGAGCAATTACTGAGCTCTGTATAAGTGCCAGGAAGAAGAGAGTGATAAATATTTAAAATTATAAACAAAAACTGCCATCAGAAAGTAACTCAGGAAGTTCATAGACTCCTAGAAGAAAGAGCTTTGTGAACAGGATCATACTACATGTGATACATGCTCTATGTGTCATGATGAGTACAAGGGTACAGTAACCACCAGGAGCCCAAAGAAATTACGCTATTTAAATGCACTCTATATTATGGAAAGATTAAACAGGATCAATTTAAGCTAAGCTCACCAAAAAAAAATAAATACATAAAAAAGAGAGAGGACCCAAATAAACAAAATAAGAAATGAAACAGGACAAATCACCACCAATATCACAGAGACACAAAGAATCATAGGAAAATACCATAGCTATATATTGACAGCCTGGACAACCCAGAAGAAATGAAAAAAATTTCTAGAAATATACAAGTTATCAAGACTGAATTGGGAAGAAAGAGACAATCAGAACAGACCAGTCCCTAGAAGTGAAATTGAATTTGTAACAATATTAATAAAAGTAATAATAAAAACTCCCAGCAAGCAAAAGTCCAGGACCAGATGGCTTCACAGGCAAATTCTACCAAGCATATGAAAAATGAGCTAATACTAATCCTTCCCAAAATAATGATGAGGTGCACATCATCCTTATTAGAATGGCTTTCATCAAAAAGACCACAAATAACAAGTGCTCACAAGAATGTGGAGAAGAGAGTCTTTTACACTGTTGGTGGGAATGCAAATTAGATCAGCCATTACGTACCACAGTGTGACGTTTCCTCAGAAAACTAAAAATCGAACTACCAGATGCTGTGCTCACTCACTTCAGTCTTGTCCAACTCGTTGGGCCCCGTGGACTGGAGCTGAGCTGGGCTCCTCGGTCTATGGGATTTTGCAGGTGAGAATAAGGGAGCAGTTTACCATTTCCTTTGCTAGGCGTTCTTCCTGATTCAGGGACGGAAGCTGCGCCTCCTGAATCGCAGGTGGATTATATGTTCGAGCAATTCTATTCCTGGGCAAATTTGAGGAAACAAACAAAAAAAAAAACCACACTAATGTAAAATGACATATGCGCCCCAGTGTTCATAGCCGCATTATTTACAATAGCCATAGCCAAAATAAGAAAACTATACACCTGACCAGCAGATGAGTGGATGTATAGAAAAGATACAACACAAACACACACACACACACACACACACACACACACCCATGCACACACATCCACAGAATGTTACTCAGCCATGATAAAAGGGGAATTCTACCATTTGCAACACTGTAGGCGAACTCAGGAGGACATTAAACTAACAACTCAGACTAAGACAAATAGTCAATTTTTTCACTTAAACGTGGAATATAAAAACAAAACAAATATATATGATGAGACAAATACAGACTCTCAAATACAGAAAACGGTGGGAAGAGGGAAGGTGGGAGGGGCAAGACAAGGCTATGGGATTAAGAGATACAAAATACTATATAAAATAAATAAGCAAAAAGGATATATTGTACAGCACTGGAAATGTAGCCATTATTTTGTAATAAAATGGAATATAAGCTATAAAAATGTTTAAACACTATGCTGAATACCTGAAAATAATATAATATTGTTAATCAAATGTACTTCAGTAAAGCAAGGAAGAATAAAAGAAATATACTAAAAATTCTCATTTATGATTTAGTTCCTAAAAATCTCCTTATAATACAAGTTTTCATTTTATTAGATTCTGGGGAATTAACCTAAAACTGGTGTAATTATTGATACATTATTTCCATAAAATCACATGGGATAATTACTTTGTCTCACTTCCCTTCACAAATACAGATAATCTCATAATCTCCAGAGAATTTAAATAATTGTAGTAATAACAAAAATGAACAAATATGATGTGCCAGACAGTGTTCCAGGATTTCTTGTATTTAGACTCATTTAATACTCAAGTCTTCTTTGAAGGAGGTTCTACAATTATGACTATTTACACATGAAAAAAGTTTCCTGGGTGACCCTGGGGGTAAAGAACCCTCCTGCCAGTGCAGGAGACTTAAGAGACGTGGGTTCCATCCTTGGATCGAGAAGATCCCCTGGAGGTGGACATGGCAACCCATTCCAGTATTCTCAACGGGAGAATCTCATGAACCGAGGAACCTGGCAGGCTACAGTCCACAGGGTCACAAAGAGTCAGACACATCTGAAGCAACTTAGTATATACGCACACATGAAAAAAGTTGACATAAGCATTTTAGTTAGCTTGTCTAATGGAACATAGCTAGTTCATAGTTACGCTGTGTTCCAACAGAACCTCAACCTTTGTCAACCAGAAATAGCACTTCAGCCCTGTTGCACTAGCTGTTCAAAATATTTCCAGCATACTCCTGTTTACAACATATCTCAGCAAAAGACCTGTCTATGAAATTCCTACTGTGTGGCCACCTCAAAACTTAGCCAGTCACAAAAACCCATCCAGCCCTTCCATCCAGCTTCACCAAGAGCACTGAGCTAAATTCTGCTTGCTCCAGACTGCAACTGCTTGTTGGATCCTCAGACAAAAGTTCAGCTCCCAGGATCTCTTGCTTTTATTCTCTGAATCTGTTCATTAGCTCACTCTGTGTCTGTCCATGCTGTGCTCAGGCCTGTCTGATTCTTTGCGACCCCATGAACTGTAGCCTGCCAACCTCCTCTATCCTTGCGATTTCCCAGGCAAGAATACTGGAGAGGGTTGCTATATTCTTGTCCAGAGGATCTTCTTCTTGGCCCAGGGATTGAATTAAATCACTAGATAGAGTGAAATAAAAATTCACAATTACTGTAATATATTTCAGCTGCTTTTAGCTTGTGTTTTTCATAATTTTAACGAACATTGCCATCTTATAATTTTTTGTTTACCTTGAAATGACCTTAATGCAACTTTTGAAATAGGTCTCATCTTTTTCCTTGTTTGATTGAAGTTATTTACCTTGGAGAGAGACAAATAAAGCTCATTAGAAATAAAGTCAACCAAATTGTGGTCTATGAAACATGAAATCTTCCATGTTGCTTTTCTCTTTATAAAATACTACTCAAAATGCAAGTATGTCTGTAACCTCAGAGATTAATAATTTTTTTCCTTTGATTGTTTGTTGTGGTTGCCTTTATCCAAGTAATGAAAACAGAACAAAGCTGTTTGTGTTCAAACAGCAGTGATTCCATAGTCCTTACAGATATTGTCTGAATCTAATTGGATTTTAATGAAATGATATTTCCTTTGTGATAAGTACATAAAAATTATGTTTTTAATTAACATCACAAAGTATAAGCTATAGATACTGAGTTTCACCAGAAGCAGTAATTCTTTAATGTTTTCTTTATTAAAAAAAAATAAAGAGTAACAACTTGATAGAGAAAATGAGTAAATTAACTGGACAGGGATGAGTCTCCAGGCCTTGTCCTCCCAGGGGTTGTTCTGATTGATAGTGTCTATTGCTTCTTACATTTAAGACGTCATTTAGTTAGTTTTGTCTTGAAAGACTCTAAAGTTTTTATTTTGCTTTTTATTTTTTTGGATTTATTTTTGTTTATTTTTAATTGGAGGATAATTGATTTAAACTGTTTTTGTTGTACCATGATGTGAATACACCTTAAGTCAGTGGTAAGGAGTCCTCTTGCAATGTAGGAGCCCTGGCAGGAACTTCAGGTTCAGTCCCTGGGTCAGGAAGATTCCCTGGAGAAAAGAAATGGCAGCCCACTTCAGTATTCCTGCCTGGGAAATCCCATGAACAGAGAAGCCTGTTGAGCTACAGTTCATGGGGTTGAGAAAGAGCTGGACAAAATGGCAACTCAACAACAACAACGTACACATATCCCTCCCTCTCGAGATTCCTTCCCACCCCTTCCTTCCTGCCCCCTTAGGTCATTACAGAGGGCCAAGCTGAGCTCCCTGTGCAATACAGCAACTTTCCACCAGCTATCTATTTCACACATGGTGATGTATATATTTGCAGAAGGCAATGGCACCCCACTCCAGTACTCTTGCCTGGAAAATCCCATGGATGGAGGAGCCTGGTAGGCTGCAGTCCATGGGGTCTCTGAGGGTCGGACACGACTGAGCGACTTCCCTTTCACTTTTCACTTTCATGCATTGGAGAAGGAAATGGCAACCCACTTCAGTGTTCTTGCCTGGAGAATCCCAGGGATGGGGAAACCTGGCGGGCTGCCGTCTATGGAGTCGCACAGAGTTGGACACGACTGAAGCGACTGAGCAGCCATGTATATATTTCAATGCTACTCTCTCAATTTGCCCCACCCTCTTCTTCCCCTGAGTTTTTTTTTTTAATCATTGTTATTAAATTTAGTGTTTGTACATGGCTGCAAATGAACTAAGTTTAGTTTATATTGTGCTGTCTCCACTAATGTTCAATATATATATTATATACACTAACACTAAGCAAGCAAAACTATCACAGAATAGAACATTTGTTAAATATACCACATTTATCATGTGAAACTTTTATCTTTTTGACTTAGAAGAGGAACATTTGATTCTCAGGTGAGAAAAAATTATAAAGAGCAAATGGAATTCTACAAGGCTGGGGAGAAAATAGAAAAAAATATTTATCTGTAACATCCCAAAGGTAACATGAAAAAACCCTGAGAAGAAAAACAAAGAACAAATTACAGCAAATCAGGTTTAATCAGTCCTGTTGATCTTTCTGGTTAGGATAAATCATACTGCCTCTATTGGTTATTAATTGTATTTCCATTACCTACAGGTGACTTGTATTAGTGATCTATATGATGATCTATGCATGTGGTGACCTACTAATGAATAAAATGTTCATAATGGTTCCCTTAATGATTGATGATGGGGGTTTTTCTTTTCAAATTTTACCTCTGTTTATTGCATTTCAGTATACTTCATGACAAATTTTAAAATATTCTCTGATATAGCTCATCATTAATACCCAGTGAAATATAAAAGCAGTTTTCATAGGAAGAACACATGGAACTTTGCAAGTTTCCTCATGGAAGTAAAATGAAGACTGTGCCTCAGCTGTGCAGCCCCACACAGGCGCTATTCTGATTACCCTTTCCTTGGATTAATAGTTCTTCCCACTCTGTCTCAAAACCATTTTAAGAAAACTAAGTAAGCGTGTGAAATCGAAACTTATCATTAGCCTCCATAAGGCTGAAAGGCTCGAATTTTCAATTAAAGGAGACTTCCAAATTTCTGAATCCACTGAGAATGTTTTACTCACTTTCTGTACAGCTGAAATAGGCACAGTGACTCTATTTTTTAATATTCTCAAATGTGAAAACAAAATAGAATGTTACAGAAACAAAATTCACATAAAAACAATGTAAACATGTGAAATTCAGAGAATTCTGTAATTGGGTATTTCAAGTAAGATTTTATTTGCGATTATCTAGATTTTTGCTTTACATTATTCTTTAATTTTCTTAATTAAATATTTGATATTTTATAAACATGCCCATGTGCTATAAAGCTTTTTCTCTTTGGTTATATCTTTTATTTAATTAATGAAAATATAACCTATAAGAACCAAGTGTGTAAATCTTAAGTTACTGCTGAATGAATTGTAATGTATTTCTGTACCTGCATAACCACCTACCAGAGTGACACAGAAACCATTTCTTGTAGCACTGAAAGTTCTTTATTTCTTAACCCCCAAGATTAACAGGCGTTCTTTCTACAATCATCATGGATTAGATCTGCCTTCTGTGACACTTGCTACACATGAAATAATATAACATATCCTCTTGTGTCTGACTTCTCTCAATCAGCATATGTCTCTGAGATTCTTGGGTCAGTAGTTTATTATTTTTTCTTGCTGTGTAGTATTCCATTCTGGGATGGATATATATATATATCTCTATATGGGAGAAGGTGACGGTACCCCACTCCAGGACGGAGAAGCCTGGTGGACTGCAGTCTGCTGAGTTGTGAAGAGTTGGACACGACTGAGCGACTTCACTTTCACTTTTCACTTTCATTCATTGGAGAAGGAGACAGCAACCCACTCCATTGTTCTTGCCTGGAAAATCCCAGGGATGGGGGAGCCTGGTGAGCTGCCATCTCTGGGGTCACACAGAGTCAGACACGACTGAAGTGACTTAGCAGCATATATATATGTGTATGTATGTATATATATATATAGATATATATATATATGTATGTATGTATGTATGTGTGTGTGTGTATATATATATATATATATATCATTGTTAATTTTGCTATTCTGTGTCGATGGGCATCTGTATGTTTTGAGTTTTTCCTACAGTGACTAAAATTGCTTTGAACAATATTGCCCATGTTTACTAGTGGAAAGAAGCACATCTATGGAAGTTGAATTACTGATTGCAGAGTCATGAGGAGTTTCCAGAGACCAGTAAAAAAAATAAAAGGAAAAGGGGGAAGAGAAAGAGAAGTAAGAAACAGGAGGAGAAGCGAGAAGGAGGAGGAGGAAGGGAAAAAAATGAGGTAAAGGTGATGCTTCTTGGGGAAACTACAGGTAGGTACTCAGATGTATAGACTAAGCCCAGGGCACATCCTTGGAGGTGCTGAAGATCCATTCTGTCACCAAACCATGCCACTCTTCATGCTTTATTCAGAAGATATGCAAACTTCAGTTCAGTTTCGTTGAGTTGCTCAATCGTGTCCGACTGCAACCCCATGGACCATAGCACGCCAGGCTTCCCTGTCCATCACCAACTCCTGGAGTTTACCTATATTCATGTTCATTGAGTCGATGATGCCATCCAACCATTTCATCCACTGTTGTCCCCTTCTCCTCCTGCCTTCAAACTTTCTCAGCATCAGGGTCTTTTCAAATGAGTCAGCTCTTCACATCAGGTGGCCAAACTATTGGAGTTTCAGCTTCAACATCAGTCCTTCCAATGAACATTTAGGACTGATCTCCTTTAGGATGGACTGGTTGGATCTCCTTGCAGTCCAAGGGACTCTCAAGAGTCTTCTCCAACACCACAGTTCAAAAGCATCAACTCTTCAGCTCTCAGCTTTCTTCACAGTCCAACTCTCACATCCACACATGACTACTGGAAAAAACCATAGCCTTGACTAGATGGACATTTATGGACAAAGTAATGTCTCTGCTTTTTAATATGCTGTCTGGGTTGGTCATAACTTTCCTTTCAAGGAGTAAGCATCTTTTAATTTCATAGCTACAATCACCATCTGCAGTGATTTTAGAGCCCAGAAAAATAAAATCCACCACGTGTCCACTGTTTCCCCATCTATTTGCCATGAAGTGATGGGACCAGATGCCATGATCTTTATTTTCTGAATGTTGAACTTTAAGCCAACTTTTTCAGTCTCCTCTTTCACTTTCATCAAGAGGCTCTTTAGTTCTTCTTCACTTTCTGCCATAAGAGTGGTATCATCTACATAATGAGGTTATTGATATTTCTCCCAACAGTCTTGGTTCCAGCTTGTGCTTCATCCAGCCCAGCATTTCTCATGAAGCACTCTGCGTGGAAGTTAAATAAGCATGGTGACAATATGCAGCCTTGATGTACTCCTTTTCTTGTTTGGAACCATTCTGTTGTTCCATGTCCAGTTCTAACTGCTGCTTCCTGACCTGCATACAGGTTTCTCAAGAGTCAGATTGGGTGGTCTGGTACTCCCATCTCTTTCAGAATTTTAAAAAGTTTATTGTGATCCACACAGTCAAAGACTTTGGCATAGTCAATAAAGCAGAAGTAAATGTTTTTCTGGAACTCTCTTGCTTTTTCCATGATCCAGCAGATGTTGGCAATTTGACCTCTGATTCCTCTGCCTTTTTTAAAGCCAGCTTACACATCTGGAAGTTCACGGTTCATGTATTGAAGCCTGGCTTGGAGAATATTGAGCATTACTTTACTAGCGTGTGAGATGAGTGCAATTGTGTGGTAGTTTGAGCATTATTTGGCATTGCCTTTCTTTGGAATTGAAATGAAAACTAACCTTTTCTAGTCCTGTATCCACTGCTGAGTCCTCCAAATTTGCTGGCATATTGAGTGCAGCACTTTCACAGCATCATCATTTACAATTTGAAATAGCTCAACTGGAATTCCATCACTAGCTTTGCTCGTGGTGATGCTTCCTAAGGCCCACTTGATTTCACAATCAAGGATGTCTGGCTCTAGGTGAGTGTGAGTGATCACACCATCATGATTATCTGGGCCATGAAGATCTTTTTTGTACAGGTTCTTCTGTGTATTCTTGTCACCTCTTCTTAATATCTTCTGCTTCTGTTAGGTCCATACCATTTCTGTTCTTTATTGAGCCCATCTTTGCATGAATTGTTCTGTTGGTATCTCTGATTTTCTTAAAGAGATCTCTAATCTTTCCCATTCTATTGTTTTCATCTATTTCTTTGCACTGATCACCGAGGAAGGCTTTGTTATCTCTGCTTACTATTCTTTGGAACTCTGCATTCAAATGGGTATTTCTTTCCTTTTCTCCTTTGCTTTTCACTTTTCTTCTTTTCACAGCTATTTGTAAGGCCTCCTCAGACAGCTGTTTTGCTGTTTTGCTTTTCTTTTTCTTGGGGATGTTCTTGCTCCCTGTCTCCTATACAATGTCACAAACCTCTGTCCATAGTTCATCAGAAACTCTGTCTATCAGATCTAGTTCCTTAAATTCATTTGTCACTTATGTTCACACAAAGTCATGTACAAAACATGCAGAGCAGCTGTACAAAGATGCTTATAAACTGGTACAAGGATAAAAAATGCGGTACATCCATCTAATGCAATACTACTCAGCTATATAAAACAAGTAATGATTTATAACTCACAAATATGGGTGAGTTTGAAAATCATTATGTTAAGTAAAAGACATTTCCCCAAAGAGGTTAATTGTTGCATGAATTCACAGGACAATTTCTCATGAAAATCCAGAAAAGACAAATTTTTAGCATAACAAAACAAATCAGTACTGCCAGGGGCTGGGGCTTGGGGAGGGTATTCACTACAAAAGATTATGGGAAGCTTCTTGGGTGATTATATAAATATTCTCTCTTTTGATTGTGGCTGCATGACTGTATGCATTTGTCAAACCTCATAAAATGAAACAGCTAAAAAGACTGAATTTTATTGTTTATCAATTATGCCTCAATAAACTTGACATAAAAAATAAAAGAAAACTACAGGCAAATCTTCAAGTTAGGAGTTTAAGATTACCTCAGGATGCAAGTTTGTATGAATATTTTAAAGTACAAAGGGATAGGTTTCAATATTAATGGATTAAAACAGGAAAAGTATCGTCTTCATAATAGCCATGACCATGTCATTTAATAAAAGTCAACATGCATTCATAATATAAACATTCATCAAGAATGAATCAAAGAAAACTTCTTCACCTTACAAAAAATCTTATAAAAACAAATAAGATCACAGGAAAGTGTGACTGTAAATGTGGAAATATTTGAAGCATTTTCTCTAAAGTTCTCTTTAAAAATGGACTTTTAGTTAACATTGAATTGTGCATCCTAGATAGCAGAATGAGAAATGAAAAGAAATAAGAATAGGGATTGAAAGGGATAGGGAAAAAAATCATTATTTAGTGCTCACATCATCTCTACAAAGATAAGGCCAATAATATATAGATTATTATAATTAATAAAAGATGATAGCTCACAAACCAAGCAAAATACCTGTAAAGCTAATGTGTGGCATCATTATATGTTCATTTTAGGAAGAAAAGTAAATTTAGCAACTTATTTTTTAGAAATATGAAAATAAGTACACTATTTCATGATTGGAGACCACAGATAACCAGAAAATGTATTCAATTAACTGAGATTCCTCTATTTATAAATGTCACTCAAATGCAAATATCTCTAAGCAAGCTTTTATGAATAAATCTTATAAAAGTGCAATGAGCACTGAGGTACATGTCTGTTTTTGAATTATGGTTCTCTCAGGGTATATGCCAAGTAGTGGAACTTCTGGGTCATAGGAGAGTTCTATTTTTAGATTTTTAAGGACCCTCTATACCCTTCTCTATAGTAAATGTGTCGATTTACATACCCACCAAAAGGGAGCAATACATGAGGGTTCTCTTCTCTCCACACTCTAGCCAGCATTTATTGCTTGTAGATTTTTTAATGATGGCCGTTTTGACTGGTGCGAGGTGATACCTCATTGTAGTTTTGATTTGCATTTCTCTCGTAATTAGTGATGTTCAGCATCTTTTCATGCACCTCTTGGCCACCTCTATGTATTCCTTGGAGAAATGTCTGCATAGCACGCAGAGCTCAGCTCTGTGCTCTGTGGAATAGCGGAAGGGGTGGGAGGAAGGTCCGAGAGGGAGGGAATATATGTATACACATAGCTGATTCACTTCATTGTACAGCAGAAACTAGCACAACATTGTAAAGCAACTGTACCCCAATTTAAAAAATGACAATGAAAATACACCTTTACATTATTCACTTTCATTGCGACACATGTGGTCTGTGAAGCAGGGGTTTACCTGTGATCAGTATGAGTAACTAGGCATTTATGAAGAGGTTAGACTAAGATAACTGCTTTAGATGCTGACTCAGAATGGCCCTTGCTTTCAAAATTAAATTAAATAGCTGCAAGCTTCACTTTAATAATCCCTGAGTCAAAAATATAGAAGCCTAATTTTTATATGGCTGCTTTCTCCAATAAAATCTTCATTTATTATGAATACTCATCTCTTTCTTGACAGCGCTTTAGCGAGGGAGAAGAACACTTTGTGTGTGTGTGTGTGAATCGTGTTTTCAAAGGGAGAGAAGGTTATAAAAAATGAAAAATGGCTTAGGTCAATAAAACATCCCTAAAACCCTGAAACATTATAAGGAAACTAATTCCCCAAAGTGTTCATAAAACAAGGCTGATACACATAATTAGAAGCATGCAGTGAAACACCCCACCTATCTTGCTCGTGCTAGCAATGACTAGCAAAAATTACTTCGCTTAACCAGATATTAATAACATAATGCAGAGAGCAAGCACTGGTGTCAAGAAATAGATTTTTGAATTAAAATATGCCTGTTAGGAAAACAGACAACTATGCTATGCAGAGGAACATACTGGAAGAATTGTGCTGACATCTTCTAAGACACGGTGTCATCACCCACAGAATCCCAGGAAGCAGGCAGAAAGCTAAAAGGATGACTTCACTCACAGAACAAAAACTTGTGAAAACTTCTGATTGTTGGAGTTTCATAATGATTTGTTAGATGCGTTGAAGAAGTTTGCAACACCAGGAAAGCATTTATGCTGGAAAATCCTTTGGCCTCTAAAGAAGAATAATTTGAATTTGAACAAGCTGCTCTTTGAGGATTTTGAAACCAGTGCTTATTTCGCATCGGCACTCGTAGTTTATGATTCTGAAAGAGGCCCTGAAACTCTGCAGCTTGGCATCTGTGATTTTCCATTAGCAAATTCCACTTGCCCTATTTGTTCTGTCTCTTTCTGTTGCCCTGCATTAGTTCTTGTTCCTCAATTGTTGTGTTAATTTTTCTGCTTATTGCTCTGCCCAGAGCTGGAAGATACTGTTCCAATTCCAACAGATACTCCTTTCAAGGACTCAGTGGAGGATTAATCCTAGTTCTTATGTCTGTTCACTGAATTTTTCAAAATATATATTTTATTGAAGTATAGTTGATTTAAAGTATTGTGCTAATTTCAGTTGTACAGCAAAGTGGGGTAAATTGGGAGTTTGGGATTGACATGTACTCACTGCCATATTTAAATAGACAACCAACAAGGATCTTCAGTAGAAGATTTTCAAAAATTAAAAAAAAATGATGTAGTACGTATGAATACATACAACGGAATACTACCCCTCATTGACCTTTAGTGTTCTTCCTACTCGCAAACATGTATTTATTGTCTAATATGCATCATGCACTATTTCAAACACTGGACAGGCAGCAATAGCTAGACGAGATATAATTCTTATTTTCCAGGGGAAGCAACATAAACACACAACAAATAAACAACTATATAATAAGAGAGTTGAGAAGAACCTGAAGAAAAATTAAGCCGGGAAAAGGTACCAGAAGATGAGGGTGCTGTTTCCTAGGGGTGATAAGAGATCTTCTGCTGATAACTTTTGAGTGAGTAGCATCCCCAGGGAATTGAAAGAGAGTCCCTGGAGGATGAGTGCAGAGTGCATGGTAGGCGTAAAGGAGAACACAGGAGTGACCTTGGCCAAGGAGTGAAGAAAGGGAAGTATGACAGCAAGAGATGAGGTTTCAGGTGTTGGAAATTCTGCCATCTCAGGTCTTTCAAACCTTTGCAGGGACTTTGCTTTCTTTTGGCAGTGTCACATGTGGGATCTTAGTTTCCCTACCAGGGATCGAACCCATGTTCCCTGGCCCAGAAGCACAGAGTCTTAAGCACTGGACCACTGGGGAAGTCCCCAAGAACTTTGACCTTTACATGAGAAAAGGGAGGCTTTGGAAAGTCATTGCCACACATCTTGAAAATTACAGATTTTATCATAATTTAGTGACTTAGTTTACCTTATCCCCCCCAATAGTTTAAGAACCTCAAAGGCACAGTTGAAACTTTGATTTTCCCCTATGTTCCCTAGCTCCCCTATGTTCCCCAGGAGGCCCATGACCTCAATTACTGTGAGATAACGCTAAAAGTATTACAGCTAACAAATATAGATTTGGTGACATGCTTAACAGTGACTGAGCAACAAGATGTTAAGATGACTTCTTAACATCTCAGAAATTCAAGTCAAGTTGACAATATAATTTTAACCATTCAATTAGCTAGGATTTTTTTTTTAAGAAAAGTGAAAGTGTTATTGGTTTAGTCATGTCCAACTCTTTGTGACCCCATGGACTTAGCCTGCCAAACTCCTCCGTTCATGGAATTCTCCAGGCAAGAATGCAGGAGTGGGTTGTCATTCCATTCTCCAGACCACCTTTCCAGCTCAGGGATCAAACCCATGTCTCCACATTGGCAAGTGGTTTCTTTAGCACTGACTCACCAGGGAAGCTTGGTGGGGAAGAGTGGAGGGCAATCACTTATTGCTCTGGAAAGAATGAAGCAGCTGGGCCAAAGCAGAAATGATGCCAATGTAAAGTCTCATGCTGTAAAGAATATCCCAGCATGCTGTGGTCCATGGGGTTACAATGAGTTGGACACGACTTAGCAATTGAAAAAGAAGAAGTTATTCTAAAACTGGGGAGAAAAAGATAATGATGGAGCAGCTGGGTGAAGCATGTTTAGCTTCTCTGTTGGAAGAACTGTTAAAGAAGGGGGGTGGAATGAAGCACTCCCTTGACAGTCTCCCAACAGAGGCAAGAGAAGACAAATCTGGTGAGCCCTGCTCTAGACATGCAGCTCCATCGCGCATTTTTATGGGCCTGCACACTGAGACAGTGCCATTGCCACCCTTGTCACCAGCTGTCTTGGAGAGTCTTTGAAGGGAGAATTGCCCATCACCCCAACTGGCTACACACCACGGAGGGAACTGCCCTCCACTCGGGTGAAAAGTGCTGAGACAAGACTTTGCTTCTGGGCAGGTGCTGGGTGAATGCAAGTTCCTTCTTGAATGTCGAGCCCATAATTGGTTGCTTGCAGATGCTTCTGTTGGTGATGTGTCCATGTTGCTGATGCAAAGACTCATGAGGAGCGAAAGCAATCTCAACAGGAACCAGAGCACACAGAACACTCCACCATTCGGAGGGCTCACCACTGTGTCACCAGCTATAACCTGGTCCTTTTTTCTGTCCCCTGCTGAGTAGAAGCTGTTGAAAAGAGATTAGAAAGCCTGTCACCATAATGGAACACAAAAGGTCACAAAAGTAAGAGGCAATGAGGACCTAAAAGAAAGGGAAGGAAAGAGAAGCATTTTGGAAAGTTGTTGGGAATAAGTTCTAAGTTTATTTATTTATTTATTTTCATTTTTAAAGCACTTTTTATTTATTTATTTTTAAATTTATTTTAATTGGAGGCTAGTTACTTTACAATACTGTAGTGGTTTTGCCATACATTAACATGAATCAGCCATGGGTGTACATGTGTTCCTCATCCTGAACCCCGCTCCCACCTCCCTCATCCCATCCCTCTGGGTCATCTCAGTGCACCAGCCCTGAGCGCCCTGTCTCATGCATTTAACCTGGACTGGCGATCTGTTTCACATATGATAATATACATGTTTCAATGCTATTGTCTCAAATCATCCCACCCTCGCCTTCTCCCATGGAGTCCAAAAGACTGTTCTATACATCTGTGTCTCTTGCTCTCTTGCATATAGGCTTATCATTACCATCTTTCTGAATTCCATATATATGCGTTAGTATACTGTATTGGTGTTTTTCTTTCTGGCTTACGTAAACACAGTATTTCTTTATATTTTTAGAATTGTATTAAAAGTTTCAAGCCTCATTTAAGATTTTTTTTTTAATCACTAAAATAATAAGATTGCTAGACTTTTAACAGTAATACTTTGTTGTTCAGTTGCTCAGTCATGGCCAACTCTTTGTGACCCCAAATTCACTCTCTTGCCTAAGAAGCTCATCCTAAAGCCAAAGCCTGCTGAGGTCTACACAGGTGTGTCCTGTGAAGGGGGTGCAGGTGTGGAGCTGGCAGAGGCACTGACTACCTGTGTGTATGTGTGTGTGTGTGCACGCACTCAGTTGTGTCAGACTCTTTGTGACCCCAAATCATAATAAAATATGATTAGTAAAACTGCACACATTCAAACAATCTCCTTTCTATCCCTCTCTCTCCTTTAATCCACACAATGATCTGTGATCTATTTTAATATCAGAACAGTGAACCACAGAGTTCAATAGTTTTCCTAGGGAACCCAAGCAGGTCTTCTGGCCCCAGATTCTGAGCTTCATTTTTAATTACAGATTGTGAGTGCGGAGTTAAGAATCCAACTGTTGGTTTACAATCACACGTTATATTTAGTGTGCAATTTGGAAGAGTTTGGTACTACCTATAAAATGGATCCACCAGCTCACTGGTGATCTATCAGCTCTACTTCCAGAGATCTAGGCCAGGAACCCACTCTGTACATGGACCAGGGGACGTGTAGGAGGATGTGGTTCATAACTACACACAAGTGGGAACAACCCATAAGATCGTCAGCAGTCAATTAGATAATTAATCTAGGATTTGTTCTCACAGAATAATTCTAGACCACAGTCTAGAACTGTAAATGACAGGAACTAGAACTGGATGAACGGCGGCTACATGTATGCGAATGGTTGATTCTTAGATATTAGTGAGAGTAAAAAGGCCAGAAGGATTTTGTGAAGGTCAAATAAGCCGCCAAACTGACAGTAATTTCAGGCATGTGTACTGCTGAAACTGTGAAAATAGCCCAAAATTCAGTAAGTGATTACCTTGTACTAAGGAGGTAAGTGGTAGAACTGGAGAGTTAAGGAAGTCACATTTTTAACTTTAAGGGAAAATGTGTGAGAGGAAATCGGGGGTACTCTTTATACTTTTCTTATTTCTCAAACACATACAACGTGTGGGGAGTTTTCAATCCCCCCTTTTTAAATAATGAAATTCATAAAGGATAACAGAGTGAATGAGATCACTGAAGGGATGGAGAAAGTGAGCTGAGAGACCATCTTTATTTCAGCATTAGGAAAGAAGCATGCTTTCACAAGTACTTAAATTGTGCTTATCTAAAAGATTTATTTGAAATGAAAGCAATATTATTTTAAAATTATTTAAAATTTGTTATTTAATAATATACTGGCTCATTTTAAATAAGCTTACAAATTATTTTAAATACATCTTTCTGAAATCATAATTATTAATATAAGGATAGATTTGGTGTCAAAGCATGAGATTTTATTAAGAATGAATGAGGAAAGGAGGAAAGGGAACTTTATTTATTGAGCACAAGACGAACACTAGTTGTTCTCAAATGGATTATTTCATGAATTATCCCCATGGATCTCTGCAAGACATGTCATCCTTATCTCAGATCATCAACCCGAGATTCAGAAAAGCTGGATAACTTGCCGATGGCCTCACAGACACTGGCAGGACCAAGGTTCAGACCTCCTTATTTCAGTGCAAACTCTCATTGTTTATTGCATGGCACGTGCCTGGCCTCTGCAACTTCAGTTCTGAATGAAGATAATATGTTGACATTCGAGACATTCATGGTAATCTTTTTCTTAAGTAATGTTGCTCACACTTTGGAAGAAGAGAGACAGGGAGAAAGAAGAGTGTTGAAAGAGAGAAAATTTTAAATACTTCCAGAATAATATCTTAGGCAATTAAGAAACATATATTCTAGATCTTCACACAATTTTAATATAAAACTTAACTGATTAGTGAGGCTTCTCTTGTGGCTCAAATGGTAAAGAATCCACCTGAAATGCAGGAGACCAGGGTTCGATCTCTGGGTTGGAAAGATCCCCTGGAGGAGGGCCTGACAACCCACATTCATGCCTGGAGAATCCCCATGGACAAAGGAGCCTGGCAGGCTACCATCCATGGGGTCACAAAGAGCCGCACATGGCTGAACAACTAAGCACACACAAAGTTCACACATGCACAGGTGCTGGGCCGCTTCAGCCGCGTTCAACTCTCTTGCGATCGCCCAGACTGTAGTCTGCCAGGCTCCTCTGTCCGTGGGATTTCCCAGGCAAGAATACATCAGTGGGTTGCCATTTCTTCCTCCAGGGGGTCTTCCTGACCCAGGGATTAAACCTGTATCTCCTGCCTTGCCCAAAGGATTCCTGACCACTGAACCACCAGGGAAGGGTTTAGTCAACAGGCTGATTCTAATGATAAAAATAAAATTGAATTAATTCATAATAATGATTTAGCTATACACTGTGGATATAACAGTCAGTTTATTCACCAAAGTTCAAAGCAGATCATTTTCCTTTTGTGACTCCCAGTTTAAACTGCAAAATATAAATACAGTATACTCTCCAAAGATACAGACGGGTAGGAAATATTACATTGTGCTTCTGACTTTATGAAAAATAGAGCTAACTTTAGCATATACTAAAAAAAGACAACCCATTCAGCTGAATTAGGCAAAATAAGCGTTTATAACCATTACTGAATATCTGAATATCTGTTCTCTAAAATATCAGAAATTTAAATGACAGCAAATGCAGCAATAAATAAATTAAAGAATCTATTTGAAAAAGAAGAGGAGCTTCCTTTGAATTGTACATGACCACTGCTTAATAAGGCTGACATTTCAATTGTTCGATCTAGACACTGAGATAAACAATTTATTGAGGTCAGTGTAGTGGGTGGTATGCAATGGGTATTTCACTCTGCTCATCTGATATTCTGCTAGAAATTGGTAGAGGTAATTAAGGGGAAAGCCACTTCAAATCTTTTTGATGAAGCTCTGGATAGCATAATGTGGGTATATATTTTTATAAGTAAATGTAATTCAATTGAAAAAATCCCATTTAAAAAATAGGTAGGGTTGAAACTGCATAAATGAGATCATCTAACTTTGTACGTCACACACAGTTTGTGATCTACTCTTTCTGCTTCTTGTTCTGGCCCATCGGCCAGAATGTGGCCAGTCTTGGGCTTTGTGCGGACACATAAGTCCCCAGCATGATGTCTGAATTGCTAGGAGATGGGTATAAGTGTTTGTTGAATGAATGAATACATGAATTGTTAATTAAATCAATTATATGCTGACTGTGCTCCTTTGCCAATCCTGGCAATATGTTCCAGACTAACTCCAGACAAGTTAAAAAGCAACTAAATAGACAATAACCAGATTCCACTTGCATGTCTAATCTGGGTTGTGGGTGAACTGTCCTGTAAAGTCCAGACCTGGACCATCAGCATTGCCAAAACAATCCTATAGCTCTTCACCTCTGATTCTATGATGGTGGTACAGGGTGGAACCTCAGGGAAATTTCTTGATGAACAGCTGGTTTTACAGTTGGCCACCTGCCTGGCTTTCTGAAAAGATATGTAGTCAATCCTGGCCTCTTGACCACTTTGATCATGTACTACAAACCTATCTATCTAGGAGGTCAATAGTCCAGAGGCTACTACTACTAGAGACAGTGGTCTAGAGGCTACTGACCTCTAGAATAGGATTGTCAAATTTAGCAAATGAATATGGAATGCTCCCTCAAATTTCATATTAGAGAGACAATATTTTGCTGTAAACACACTATTTGAGGTCACAGTCATTTTCCTGAAGGCTAGTTTAAGGTGATTGTTCACTAAACAATAATAGGACAGTTAATTAATAAAATATGTTTATATTGTATTGGGGGCTAGTGTATGTGTGCTAAGTAGCTTCAGTTATATCTGACTCTTTACAACCCCATGGAATGTACCCATCAGGTTCCTCTGTCCATGGGATTCTCCAAGCGAGAATACTGGAGTGGGTTGCCATGGGTTCCTCTAGGGGATCCTACCAACCCAGCGATTGAACTTGTGTCTCTTGCGGCTTCTGCATTGCAGGCAGATTTTTTTAACCACTGAGCCACCAGGGAAGCCCATTAAGGAGGCTGGTTGTGTATAAATACAAATATTGGATCTCACACTTTGTCTCACATGGCACGTGGTATTAAACACATTTCTTTCCTGTATCTTGAAAACTTTTTCCCTTGTCTCCTGAGATTGCACACTTTCTTTATTTTTTTCCCCCTACACTCTAGGCTCTTCGTTCTTGCTCTCCTTTGCTGGATCCTTTCTATCTTTCCAAGATCTAAATGTTGGATTTCTTTGGAACTCAGTGTTTGGAAATCTTTTGGCCTCTAACTGTATTCCTTTCTAGGTCAAACGTTATGAGATGTTCAGCTTTCTGTGCATTTAGAATCTCAGTTGTTTTCTCTACAACCTCTAGTTCCATTTTTTAAGCAGGTAGTTCCAGATAACTTGCTACCTATTTAGGTCCTGTGGACATGAATTTGAGCACATTTCAGGAGACTGTGAAGGACAAGGAAGCTTGGTGTGCCACAGTGCATGGGGTCACAAAGGGTCAGACACGACTTAGCAACTGAACAACAACAATAGAGGCCTGTGGTAGGCTGAACAATAACCTCCAAAGATATGCAGACCTAAGTAACCAGAATTCGTGAATATGTTACCTCTTCTGGCAAAAGGGAATTTTAATCCCAATTAACAATACCGTATTATATATTTGAAAATTACTAAGAGACTACATCTTAAAATTTATCATCACACACACACACACACACACACACACACACACAAAATATGACTCTGTCAGGTGATAGACTTGTTAGCTAAATATGTAATCATTTTGAAACATGTGTTGAATACATATAGCAAGTCATTACATTGTACACCTTAAACTAATGCAATGTTTTATGCCAATTATCTTTCAGTAAAACTTGGAAAACAATTAATACAATTAACAGATAAAAGACTTCTCCATTCCCATACCCCACGGAAAAAAATCTAGTCACTGTAAGAAGTTAGAAGATTGGAGAGTAAACCCAGACCAAAGGAAGAAAGATATGATCCATGAAGCCTGGCCACATGGCCCAGTGATCTGAGGGATAATATTTCACGTGAGAATCAGAGGGTATCTGTATTTGTATGCTCAGACTGCCATAACATAGTACCTTAGACTGATAGCTTAAGCAAAATCATTTTCTTACAGTTTCTGGAAGCTGGGATGATCAAAATCAAAGTGATAGGGGATTCAGTTCTTGGCCCTTCGTGATTTGTGAAGAACTCTTTCTCACTGTGTCCTCACATGGCAGAGACACAGAATGTTCTAAAGTCTCTTCTCCTCTTGTAAGAATACTAACCCCATCATGAGGTGCCTTTCCTCATGACCACATCTAAATTTAATCACCTCCAAACACTGTTACATTGAGACTTAGGGATCCAACATATTAATTTGATTGGGGTGCATAGATATTTAACCCATAATAGTCTCTCAAATCTGCTTCCTTTTCTTTATGACATCACTTTGGACTTGTTAACGGCTTATGATCTGCATGTGTCACTGTGTGTATGTGTCTTTGTATAGAAGTGTGTGCAAACTACTGGATAACTATGGAGTTATTACAGGAAAAACTATGGACGCTCTGAATTGTTGTTCAGCCACTCAGTCATGTCTGACTCTTTGTAACCCCGTGACTATAGCCCACCAGGCTCCTCCATGGGATTTTTCAGGCAAGAATACTAGAGTGTATTGCCATTTCCTTCTCTAGGGAATCTTCCCCACCCGGGATCGAACCTGCTTCTTCTATATTGGCAGGTAGATTCTTTACCACTGAGCCACCAGGGAAGCCCTAGTGATGTTTACCTGTATTCAGTTAGCAATTATTGTTTGCATTCTCACATTACACCACTAATGATGTTTCCTTACTACTCAACTAAAACACCTACATGAAATACTATGGAGTTTTGAACTTTGTGATAAAGGGCATGTGTGTGCTGCGCTTACTTACTCAGTCATGTCTGACTCTTTGTGATCCCATGGACTACAGTCTGCCAGGCTCCTGTGTCTGTGGGGATTCTCCAGGCAACAATACTAGAGTGTGTTGCCATGCCCTCCTCCAAGGGATCATCCCAACCCAGGGATAGAACCCCAGTCTCCTGCACTGCAGATGGATTCTTTACTAACTGAGCCACCAGGGAAGACCAAGAAAGGGCATAGCACAATAAAAATGAAATTCCATTTATTAGCATAATATCCTGGCCTGTAACTCATTTTTGCTGAATGATTTAGCAAACTTGGTTTCATGCATTGTTATGTGGCCCCAGAATATCTTAGCGCTAAACAATTTGGGGTAGCTCCCATTGGCAGGGTGTACCAGTTATCCCTAAGTCAATGTAGGGATATGGGAACTGCTGGTTTATGAGATGTGAAGGGATTATCTAGAGATCACTGATTCACGTTCATATCTTTGAGTGTTCTGTTGTTTATCAGCAATGGGCCTGAGATATGCTAGTATTAACATTGTTTTTCTCACAAACTGAAAACCAGAGATGACCTCAGACATCCAAATGCATTTGCAGAACTTACCAACAGGTGACATTTTTAGCAGTGAGGGAAGGACTTCCCTGGTGGAGAGATGGGTAAGTCATATTGAAATGGTAACCCACTTTGTTCCTACGTGATCAGGGTGCTAGGCAAATTCAGGAGGCAGTGTCAGTGAAACAAGGGTTTGGTCAGTAAGGTGTTTGACTACCAATGCTTTCCCTCCTGAACAGATGGATATATCGGGAAAGTGAAGTGAAGTTGCTCAGTTGTGTCTGACTCTTTGCGACTCCATGGACTGTAGCCTACCAGGTTCCCCCATCCATGGGACTTTCCAGGCAAGAGTTCTAGAGTGAGTTGCCAGTTCCTTCTCCAGGGGATCTTCTCGACCCAGGGATCGAACCTGGATCTCCTGCATTGTAGGCAGATGCTTTACTGTCTGAGCCACCAGGGATGGAAATCAGAAGACTGTGCCTATGACTCTTATTTTCACATTTAAGTCAATGTATGGCTGACTATCTAGCTTTACATTCTCCACTCGTTTCTACACTTGGTGGGATATTTGTACCTATTTGTTGTTGTTGTTTAGTTGCTATGTCAGGGTTCCCCTGGAGGCTCAGTGGTAAAGAATCTGCTGTTCAATCCCTGGGTCAGGAAGATCCCCTGGAGGAGGGCATGGCAACTCACTCCAGTAATCTTGCCTGGAGAATCCCCATAGATACAGGAGCCTGGTGGGCTACAGCCCATGGGGTCACAAAAAGTCAGATGTGACTGAAGTGACTTAGCAGCAGCAGCAGTTGCTAAGATGTGTCTGAATTTTTTGTGACACTGTGGACTGTAGCCCACCAGGCTCCTCTCTCCAAGAGATTTCTTAGGCAATAATATTGGACTGGGTTGCCATATCCTTCTCCAAAGGATCTTCCTGAGGATTGAACCTGTGTCTCTTGAATTGGCAGGCAGGTTCTCCACCACTGAGCCACCTGGAAAGCCCATATCTACTTGTTTCATTCACCACCAAATTGTGAGAGACATGAAGAGATGGAACACGTTTAAAAAAATTGTTATGTTGTCTTGTAGAATATAGTTTAGAAATATTTTTTTACAGAATGTATATTTTGAATGTAAGTCTGACATTTGGGCCTTATTCACCCTACCCGTCTGTAGATTCTAATTCCTATATATGGTTGGGGGTAATTCTGCCAAAGGCTTTCCTTCCTCCGTCTGCTAACCTCATCAAACATTTGCTCTGTTAAAACAAAAATGGCGCCAGGAAAGTTTCTCTTTAATTTCAATTGCCACTTGAAATCCAAGAGACAATATCCCCTGGATCATTTGAATACCTCATTTATAGTTGGCATTTACCCTAGTGCATAGGTCTTGAATGCTTTGAAAAGTATACCAAATTCTTACATAGAGTAGGGGTTTCAGTTTCAGAAGCAGAAGCTGCAAATATGCTCAAGACATGAGCATGGTATACACAAAATATGGTTTATGAGGCGTAGGTTGGCACTGTTTGAATATGGCGTGGATGCAAAAAGTTCCTGAAGGCCCCCATCAAGGATGCAATTGTTTCTAAGTTTCAGAGCTGAAGGTTTCATTAAATGCTGGAGCACGTGACATAAGGAAGTGCTCAATTGCTAACTTAATATTTAGATCCTGAAATTCTGAAGCAAACACCTGAAGCTCCCCTCAGGTCTCTACAAATTAGCCACATTTGCTAATCTTTCCCAAGACATCTCACTAGACAGAGAAGAATGCAAAGTTTTAATTTGCTAATCACCCCAGTTGGCGAAGGGCTGTGGGGAGAGGCTAATTGTCTGCAGACATCTGTAATGACCCTTGGACAAAACCTAGGAAACTAAATCAAAGCTTTGACAAGGGCAAGAGAGCGGAAACAGAAGGCTGAATTGTGGCCATGTGAAGTGCACTTTCCCCTTTCGTATCTTTTATAGACATCTTACTAGACAGAGAAGAATGCAAAGTTTTAATTTGCTAATCACCCCAGTTGGCGAAGGGCTGTGGGGAGAGGCTAATTGTCTGCAGACATCTGTAATGACCCTTGGACAAAACCTAGGAAACTAAATCAAAGCTTTGACAAGGGCAAGAGAGCGGAAACAGAAGGCTGAATTGTGGCCATGTGAAGTGCACTTTCCCCTTTCGTATCTTTTATAGGACAATCGCACAATACTGTATAAAGTAACTTTTATGGATAGAACCAAAAAATGACTTTTTCCATCTTCGGGATAAAGAGTCCAACTTGAGCTGTGAAAGGGGCACAAAGAGAGACCGACATTATGGTGCAAATGGAGCAGACAAAAGCGTTTGGGCGAGCTTTTGCCGGTTAAATTTGGCTAACCTGCAAGAAAGCTATTGTCAAGCCAGCCATGCCTCACTGAGCTCCCTTCCACTTTTTGTTGTCTTGCTTCCTCTTTCTGGTTAAGTGAACCTCAAAACAATGACAAAGAAATATGCCCCCGAGTCACATATTCTAAGAAATAGACTGTACTCTCCTCAAATCGAAATGAGGGCACTTTAATTCTTTGGATTTTCCACATTTTCGTGGCTAAAGCTCCTATTTGCTTTCTTTGAGTCTGTATCAGTTCAGGCAAGTTCTACCAGGGGGGGAAGCAACACAACACACTGCCACTTTAGCACGTGAATTATTAAGATGAACAGAGCCCGGGAAAGGTAAGCTTGCTTCCTTGAAGTATTTTTGAGTGTCTGTTTCTTTGCTGGCAAAGTGTGGAGTTTTCTTGGTGAGAAAAGTTTTACTATGCATCCTGAGTCAAGTAAACTACATTACGCTTGCTGTTGATTTTAGTGGCTAAAGTATAGAAGGGCAAGAAGAAGAAGAAAAAAATGATGCCACTCCACTTGTGAAACGAAAGAAAAAGCCACGGGTTTGCAATAAAATACAGACTACATTGACAGAATTGTCAGAGGTACAGGGTACTTCTCCTCAAAAAAGTCACAACTTACTGAATTTCCTAGTTTCAGAATTTATTTTTTGAACAGTTCCTAGTGCATTTGTTTTTGAAGATGAAATGCTTATGTAATTTGTTCATGGAAAAATATAAGCACATCCTAACTAAGTTTGGTATGAAATCAAAAAAGCTGCCAATTTTGTAAATATTCCTCGATTCTTCTTTGCTTCATTTTGTTGTTTTTGTTGTGGTGGAAATAACACTCTTAAATGGATATTTTAAGCATTTTACTTTAGAATGCCCTCTCCAGACAACTCAACTTCATAGAGGTTTTCTTTCTTTTTTTTTTTTTTGGTGAAAGTTGCTAAGTCTTCTTAGGGTGGATGGCTGACTTTTATGACACCCGGTAATTGCCTTTCCCAGAATCGAATCCTTGAAAGAGGGTCTAATGAACTGTTGAATCTTTTTACTTTTCTCCACACAGCAAGTTCTCTGGTTTCAGCCTTCCAAATTCTCTAGTATTGAGTGTTCTTGCTGGAGTACAGGCAGAGCAACTGTCTCTAAAACACTTTCTAAAAGCTCGCAGTCAATACTTGAGCTCTGCTCCCTGCGGGATCTTGACAGCCCCTCACACTGTCCCTCCCTGAGCCCCAGGCCCTGTTTTCTCAGCAGGTGTCTATCAACACACAGCCTGATGCAGTCATCTTTTACCATCTCCAGGAAATGCAAAACCTTATGATTTCTCTTATGCTCTTTGTGTTTTCTACCTTCTCATAAAGGAGTTCTTAGATGAAGAAACTCACATTCAAAATGTTTCACTTTTATAGGGGCACCACACATCTATTCTTGTAGATGAACAACAACAAAAATAGAAACAGAATCTATGAGACATATTTGGAAGACTGCTTGGAGCCTTTCCATATTAGGAAAAATGAAATTTTATTTATTTTTTAAATCGTAGGTAAATAGAAGTTGTGAGATGCTATTTTGTAGCTAGTTGCTTTGCTTTCCTGGGAGGATATAGCCTGTGAAAACTGATATGGAAGAGAGAAATAGTTACAAGTAGCAGTGCCTATAGCATCCTGAAGAAAAGTGGTACCCATGTGACTAACTTCATCCACTTTGAGGGGAGAAGAATTCAAGAACCACATTCAGCATTAGCTTGTTGATAGGCTCAGAGAAAGACAAAAACATTGTCTTCAAGTTTTGTTTTCTAATCTCTCCTAGAAAAGATATAGATTCATGTTGAAGTATAAAGCCCAGTGACTTGCTGAGGTCATGTTTTGAACATATTTTGCTGTATTATGGTGCATCAACACTCTCTTAAACTGCAGAATATAAAAGTAAATAATAGTCATAATTGTTTGGGAAGAATTGATGGGATATTCACAAATGTATCATAAATATATGCTGTTAATGAATTTTATAAGGATTGGAGACTTTTCTGGTGCTTGAATGTGCACAGGCAACCAGGAAGGAAAATTTGTAACATAATTTGTGATTTCTCAATGAGGAATCAGAAACCCAAGGACTTCCCTGGTGCCCTCCTTAGTAGCTTTTCTAATGATTGTTAATTTAGAAATCTGAAGTTCCCTTTTTCCTGAGAAGAAAAATACACTTAAAATAGTATCTTAGAAAACAAAAAGCCTTTGATAAATTACTTTCTGTAGTTTTTATTTATCTCATAGCTTCCGATGATATCAGATAGTGATATTAAGTACAATTTCAAAACAGTATTATGAAAATAATTTAAGCAAAGAGTTTGTAACTCTCTAAAGTATGTAATTTTCTCAAACATCAGTGACTTTGGAATTTAACAGAGATTCTTTTGATTTTAGTAACATAATTTTTATCTCCTCTCCATGCCTTCTTATACAGTGCTCCACTGTGATTTTGTAAGTTTTCTAAGTTTATATGTTGGGGTTAATTGAATCCAGAATGGAAAGGGTGGAAGAAGTAATTAGGCTAACAAAATGTCAATTTTACATTTCATTTGGTTAGTTCATTAGTTTATAGAAAGAAATAATATTAACAATTAGTGGAAATAAAAGTAACATGAAGGCTGTGGTACTGTCCTGGGTATAATCTACAACATGCATTTAAATTCTTATGTATAATTAACTCCTGGTACCAGCTCACTGCATACCCTCTAGTTTTATAATACTTCACCAGTTTTGATCACCTTACTTTTTTGGACTAAGTTTTCACGTTATGACTGTTTTAATAGATAATTGATCTAAGATAATAAAATTTGATTTCCAAAATATTCTTTCAGCTCAAAACAACTGCTATAAAATTTATGCTTTTTTTTATTTAATTATCTTAAGCTAGAACTTAAAGGGC
>SJYC01043065.1:5000-24367 GCA_006408675.1 Madoqua kirkii
CCACTGAGCCACCAGGGAATCCCATGTTTGTTCTTGATAAGATGCTAATTCTCACATAAAGTCCTGAGAAAATTGCGGCTAAGGAGGTCACGGAAGGAAGTACACCTCCAAGCCCATGCAATTTCTAACATTCTGCACTTACACTTAGGAGATGTGTTGGAAAGATGAGGGAACAGCTGGACTGTACAGAAAGGAATTGAGAGCTGGAAAAAAGGCAAAACATGAGTTTACACAGAGGCCCTGGTCACACCAGCTCTCAGTGGGCATCTGAGCAGGGGCTGTGGTATGGATGGAGGTGAATGGTGATGGGGTCTTTGCTGGAATAAAGACACTGTGAGGAAGGTGGTAATGCTGCCCAGCAGGGCCTGAGTGCCGGGGGCTTGAAGGCAGAGATCCCCTGATTCCCAAATAAAGGACTGAGCAAGAGGCCAGTAGCCCAGAGCAGTGACTTTACCTAGAAGAAGTTCTTTAACGGGCTTCCCAAGTTGCCTGAGCTCTAAAGAATTCACCTGCCAGTGCAAGAGACCAAAGAGACTCGGATTTGATCCCTGGATGGGGAAGATCCCTTGGAGGAGGGCACATCAGCCCACTCCAAAATCCTATGGACAGAGGAGCCTGATGGCCTACAGTCCATGGGGTGGCAAAGAATCAGACTTAGCAAGAAGCAGCTTAGCATGCACACACAGCTCTTTAGCAAGAAAAATGGAGAATTTGACCTCACAGATCCTTGGGCAGGTATTGATCAGAAAAAAGTCTATAACCTCAAGAATGAGTTACCAGTCGAGCTCAGTCAGTTACTAAGTGCAAGAAGGACAGGGGCTACCACTGGTTACAAGAAGCATGGGGCGCAAATGTCATCGCAAATGTGGTGAGACTAGAATAAGTTTCTGCACAGATAATTTGAAAGGGAGTTTCTCATGCACAGAAAAACTGCATGAAGGAAATTGGATGATTTTCTGTGCAAATAGTTTTATAAGAATTTGGAATAAGAATACATTTTATTAGTTCAAATTTCCAAGTACATGATTCACCTAAAGAATTGCACTCAAATGTAAGTACTGGATAATGTTTGCAACAATTAGACTCTTTATTGAAATCAGGAGCTAAAATTGTACTTATACCTTGATATTCTTCTTTCATTAAAACCATTTGTTGCCTGCGACTAAGTAAAACGTAGTTTTAAATATATTTTAATTGCATATTAAGATCCAATAAATACTTTGAATAATAAAGACTACAATCAAGAACTTTCTTTAAAAAATTATTAGTTTTGGTCATATATAAGTATAGAATGAACTTACTGAAAATTCTGTTAAAAATTCTGTTTTTTTTGTTATAAACACTAAATTTTTGAAGATGACTATATATGTGTGCATGTTAGTCACTCAGTGGTAATCCTGTGACTCTTTGTGACCCTGTGGACTGTAGTGCGCCAGGCTCCTCTGTCCATAGGATCCTCAGTAAGAATACTGGAGTGGGTGGCCATTCTGATCTCCAGGGATCCTCCTGACCCAGGAATTGAACCTGTGTCTCTTGCATTTCAGGCAGATTCTTTGCCATCTGAGCTACCAGGAAGTGCTAACAAGGAATAGCAGTGGAAAAAAAATACCCATAGTGATAAGCAAACTCAACAATATTGATAGCCAAGGATCTGAACTGCCAAAATCAAAGAGCTATTTTTATTATTACTGACAGCAAACATTTCATAGTATATCAAGAAGTCTGTTCTATGAAAATGATAAAACCAGCTCTTATCCAGTCTCTTTCTCATTCATTTGAATATATTTACTATAAGTTCTATAGAATCTATTTTCATCATAATTCTCAGATAATCTTCTCATCATAATGTCTTGCCTATAAATTAGCAAGTCGCTGCATAATATCATTGTCTAAAATTGCAGCAGCTTCCTAACTGAACTATCACATTCGTAGTAGAAGAGAGGCTAAGAGACGTCATGGCACACTTGAATTCCCGGCAATTCAGTATGTCTGGAAAATAGGCAAGAGGGCTAATGGGTACAGCAATATTGGAGAAGTATAAGGGTACATTATCAGGTATTGTGCAGGTGAGCAGGAGTTTAAATTCTGTTTGGGACAGTAGTAGAAAACATTGAGGGTTATAAATGAGATAAGCACTATGTGATATGCACTTAGAAATGGCATATGGTGGATCTCTGGGTATGTGAAGAACCGTTTAATTAATAAAGTACCATAGAGACTTCCCTGGTGGTCCAGTCTTAAGGCTTTGCCTTGCAAGGTAAGGGGTGTGGGTTTAATTCCTGGTCCTGGAGCTAAGATTCCACATGCCTCATGACAAAAAAATAAAACAGAAAACAAACAGAATTTTAACAAATTCAATAAAGACTTTAAAAAATTGGTCCCCATAAAAAAGTCTTTAAAAGTACCATATAAGCTCAAGATACGATTAATAATCACTTATTTTCTTCAGTAGTCTTCTTTAAGTGAGGCATACTGTCCTTTGTATTATTTTATTTTGTTTTATTAAAGCTTATTTTGGTGTTCCAAATTCCAGTTATAGTGTATAGCATGTATGTGAATAGCATGTATGTACTTGTGTGCATGCTCAGTCATGCCCAATTCTCATCTGCCTATGAGATTTTGCCAACAAGAATCTTGCAGTTGAGCTGCCATTTCTTCCTCAGAGATTTTCCTTACCCAGGGATTGAACTTGTGTCTCTGTATCTCTTGCACTGGCAGGCAGATTATTTACCACTGAGCCCCCTGGGAATCTTCTAGCACATCTTCACTCAGTTCACTTCAGTCACTCAGTCTTGTCCCACTCTTTGCGACCCCATGAATCACAGCACGCCAGGCCTCCCTGTCCATCACCAACTCCCAGAGTTCACTCAAACTCATGTCCATCGAGTCGGTAATGCCATCCAGCCATCTCATCCTCGGTCCTCCCCTTCTCCTCCTGCCCCCGATCCTTCCCAGCATCAGAGTCTTTTCCAATGAGTCAACTCTTCGCATGAGGTGGCCAAAGTACTGGAGTTTCAGCTTTAGCATCAGTCCTTCCAAAGAAATCCCAGGGTTGATCTCCTTCAAAATGGACTGGTTGGATCTCCTTGCAGTCCAAGGGACTCTCAAGAGTCTTCTCCAACATCAGAGTTCAAAAGCATCAATTCTTTGGCACTGAGCTTTCTTCATAGTCCAACTCTCACATCCATACATGACCACAGGAAAAACCATAGCCTTGATTAGATGGACCTTTATTGGTGAAGTAATGTCTCTGCTTTTGAATATGCTATCTAGGTTGGTCATAAATTTCCTTCCAAGGAGTGAGCGTCTTTTAATTTCATGGCTGCAGTCACCATCTGCAGTGATTTTGGAGCCCCCCAAAATAAAGTCTGCCACTGTTTCCACTGTTTCCCCATCTATTTCCCATGAAGTGATGGGACCAGATGCTATGATCTTCGTTTTCTGAATGTTGAGCGTTAAGCCAACTTTTTCACTCTCCTCTTTCACTTTCATCAAGAGGCTCTTTAGTTCCTCTTCACTTTCTGCCATGAGGGTGGTGTCATCTGCATATCTGAGGTTATTGATATTTCTCCCAGGAATCTTGATTCCAGCTTGTGCTTCTTGCAGTCCAACATTTCTCATGATGTACTCTGCATGCAAGTTAAATAAGGGTGACAATATACAGGCTGCAGGGTAACAAAATACAGCCTTGATGTACTCCTTTTCCTATTTGGAACCAGTCTGTTGTTCCATGTCCAGTTCTAACTGTTGCTTCCTGACCTGCAAGCAGATTTCTCAAGAGGTAGGTCAGGTGGTCTGGTATTCCCATTTCTTTCAGAATTTTCCACAGTTTATTGTGATCCACACAGTCAAAGGCTTTGGTATAGTCAATAAAGCAGAAATAGATGTTTTTCTGGAACTCTCTTGCTTTTTCCATGATCCAGTGGATGTTGGCAATTTGATCATTGGCTCCTCTGCCTTTTCTAAAACCAGCTTAAACATCTGGAAGTTCATGGTTCACATATTGCTGAAGCCTGGCTTGGAGAATTTTGAGCATTACTTTACTAGCGTGTGATATGAGTGCAATTGTGTGGTAGTTTGAGCATTCTTTGGCATTGCCTTTCTTTGGGATTGGAGTGAAAACTGACATTTTCCAGTCCTGAGGCCACTGCTGAGTTTTCCAAATTTGCTGGCATACTGAGTGCAGCTCTTTCACAGCTTCATCTTTCAGGATTTGAAATAGCTCCACAGGAATCCCATCACCTCCACTAGCTTTGTTCGTAGTGATGCTTTCTAAGGCCCACTGGACTTCACATTCCAGGATGTCTGGCTCTAGGTGAGTGATCACACCATCATGATTATCTTGGTCATGATCTTTTTTGTACAGTTCTGTGTATTCTTGCCATCTCTTCTTAATATCTTTTGCTTCTGTTAGTTCCATACCATTTCTGTCCTTTATCGAGCCCATCTTTGCATGAAATGTTCCCTTGGTATCTCTAAGTCTACAAAATAATGAAGATATATGTCAATTAAATATGCCTTTAAAGTTATTTTAAAGGGGAAAACATGACAACTTCTAGAAGAAAGTATGAAATATCTTTAGGTATGCAGTGTGAGAAAGTTCACACATAAGGCACAAGAAATAATAGAAATACTAACTTGAAAGATTGATGATTATGTTAAGATCAAGAAATTTTATTCATTAAAAGACTAAAGGAAATGATAAGAAAAGGGAAAAAATCGAGAGTGGATGCCAGCCATATGTATAAGCAATCAATATTTGAAATATATAAAGAACTCTCAGAATATATAAATCCATGTAAAAATCTATAGAAAAGTGAGCAAATAAAACAATAGGCATTTCACAGAAGAAGCATGAAGCATCAATAAACACTTGTAAAGATATTTGATCTCCTTACTATTCAGGTACATTATGTCATAATGAGATACCATTTACATCCACCAGATCGTCAAGGGAGATGTGTATAAGAGAAAAGAACTCTCAGAATATATAAATCCATGTAAAAATCTATAGAAAAGTGAGCAAATAAAACAATAGGCATTTCACAGAAGAAGCATGAAGCATCAATAAACACTTGTAAAGATATTTGATCTCCTTACTATTCAGGTACATTATGTCATAATGAGATACCATTTACATCCACCAGATCGTCAAGGGAAAAAATTAAAAGTCTAACAAAGCCAACTGTTGGTAAAGTGTTAGTCACTCAGTCATGTCCAGCTCTTTGTGACCATATAGACTGTAGTCCACCAGGCTCCTCTGTCCATGGAATTCTCCAGGCAAGAATACTGGAGTGGGTTGCCTGTCCCCTCTCCAGGGGATCTTCCCGACCAGGGATCGAACGCCCTGTCCTGCATGGCGGTCAGATCCTTTACCATCTGAGCCTAAGGTGTGAAAAAAACAGAAACTCTGCTGCCAGTGGGAGTGAAAACTAACATAACTTCTGTGGAAACAAATTGGTATTATCAAGTTGACTCCCACACCTTTATTGCTTAACATGAAAGAAAACAGTTATAACAGCATTGTTGGTGAGACCAAAACTAACTCACTCATTCACTGGATACATAAATGCTTAAATTTTTCTAGCAGTGAAAATGAGTAAACTAGAACCACTCCCTTACTCCCCCACAGCAAAGATGAGTCTAAGAGGTTGAAAAACATTAACAAGTTACAAAATATACTTCATTACAAAAAAGTAAAAATTAATTATGCATTATATAGGGATATCATCAGGTATGGTAAATCCATAAACAGAAGCAGTTATTATTATTAAATTTAGGATGTTTACCTTTTGAGGGCAAACAGGATTGTGGGATTTAGCTGGGGAAGGCTATGTGTTCATCAATAGTGTTAATAAGATTCAGTTGAGCTTTTCAGAAGTGTTAAGAAAAGTTATGACCAACCTAGATAGCATATTCAAAAGCAGAGACATTACTTTGTTGACTAAGGTCCGTCTAGTCAAGGCTATGGTTTTTCTTGTGGTCATGTATGGATGTGAGAGTTGGACTTTGAAGAAGGCTCAGTGCCAAAGAATTGATGCTTTTGAACTGTGGTGTTGGAGAAGACTCTTGAGAGTCCCTTGGACTGCAAGGAGATCCAACCAGTCCATTCTGAAGGAGATCAGTCCTGGGATTTCTTTGGAAGGACTGATGCTAAAGCTGAAACTCCAATACTTTGGCCACCTCATGCGAAGAGTTGACTCATTGGAAAAGACTCTGATGCTGGGAAGGATTGAGGGCAGGAGGAGAAGGGGACTACCGAAGATGAGATGGCTGGATGGCATCACTGACTCGATGGACATGAGTCTGAGTGAACTCCGGGAGTTGGTGATGGACAGGGAGGCCTGGCGTGCTGCGATTCATGGGGTTGCAAAGGGTCGGACACGACTGAGCAACTGGACTGACTGAACTGACTACTTTATTCTTGCATTTCATACATTGCATATATGACACCTATATTTTTTTCTGTGTCAAATTCTCCCAAGCAAAACCCATAAGAATAATTTACAATGTCAAAAAAATTGAACGCATAATATTTAGTATTCATAGCTAATAAAAGTGATATGGCAACTTGATCTGAGACATGGAAACTTATATTTAGCTTATGTTTAAAATTAAGAGGAAAGTCTCTCTGGTTTATCCCACCATCTCTGTTTCCCATCTCAACTGATGTTATGGGTGTCTCCATACCATTGAGGACCCTGTTATAGAACCCTTCTTTCTGCTTTACTGCTTGCCTCCAGTTCTAACACCTCAATCACTGCAGCCTAGCTCGTCTCTCTAAGGTTCAAATGTCTAAACTCTGTAACTTGATGTTCCTCGTATGTTCTCCCAGGATCCGTTTTTCCACTAACTCTTCTGGCTTATTCCTGTCTACTGAAGTGTACTATTCTTCACTGGCATACAAGCCTCCTGTACGTGATAGCATTAGTGAACACTTATACTTCACTTACAATGCCTGAGATGCTCTTCCAAGCACTTTACATATGTTAACTCATTTAATCCTCCCAGAAATATTAGGAGCTAAGTGCTATTATTATAGTCATTTTATGTTTAAGAAACAGGCTCAGAGAAATAACTTCTCTGAGCTATAACAGCAAGTTAGATGGCAGAGCTTGAATTTTTCTGCTTGCAATGGCTGACCCGTTATCTCCGGCAGCTTGATCCCTGCATGTTCATCCAGACCCAGGTTAATTGAAGACTTTCTTGATCCCACCCGCAGCCACACCCAGGTCTTAAGACCTGAGCAGGGCTACCTTCTCTGTGTCCCGGCTCCACCAGTGTGTGGCTCTGCCACAACACAGTAACGATCTCCCTAGGGTTTCACTCTTACCATCATCACAACGCTGTCAATTCTTGGCACATGGCCATACGAAAACACATTGATTAAATTCATGAATCAGTAAAGGCACTGAGCTAAACAGTGAGTCAAGTCCAAATTTTAGAGTCTTTCTTTTATCTCTTCACAAATACTGTTTTCTGTCTTTCCTCTGACTAATCAATTCTAAATGTTATTATTCTTATTAAAACAATGAGAGTAAAACATTTAGATGCCATGCAAACAAGTAATATTTGCAAGTGTTTGTGATTCATTGTGTTTGTTGTATCAAGCCAAGTTAATATAATCAAACAAATAAAATAAGCTTAAAATAATAAATGCAATCTTATCTGGAATAAATTTTGATAAAGTCTGTATTCTATAGGTAAGGATACTTCTAAATAAATTAATATATTGATTATTGCAAGTTGAACCCTCTTATAGAATAATTGATTCCCTCCAGCTACAGAAGAAAAAGTTTACAATGATGACACCAGGAGATAAAAAATAATATTAGTTTGCTCAAATTCACATCAGGTTAACAATGGAGCTTGGCTGACACTGGTCCCCACAAGGTGTAACAAGGCACTGGGCTGAGAGAACTTAGGAGTTGTTCTATATTTACAGAAGTCTTGGGTAATAATGATCTTGAATTATTATTCAAGAGAGAAAATCTACAGTTATAGTCACATAGCTTCATACCTGATCCATTTGCAATTGTTTTCTACAGTTCTATCATTTAAATCCATGATTTTAATACTTCCTGAACCTAAGAATTATTCATGCTTCCGACCTAGAAAATTCCATCAGGCCTGGAGCAACATAATAGGCTCTATGTCAGCTATGAAACACAGCCCAGTCTTATACAGGGAGAAAAAAATTTATCAGGAAGATCTTAAAAAATCAGGTGATTCCTCTGAAGTAAACCTTTTTGTGATTCTAGAGTTAAAAGATACCCTATAAATACTTTCTTTAGATAAGTATGTAGATTCTCCCAAGATCTTTGTAGAATCATCAAAACTTTAAAAAAAAAGAACAAAAATCTTAATATTTTATTTATTACTTGATATCAATAAGGAATAACATTTTTTCTTTTGAACTTTTAATTTTGTATCAGGGTATAGCCCATTAATAATGCTGTGATAATTTCAGGTGGACAGCGAAGGGACATACTCAGATATATACATGTATCCATTCTCCCCCAAACTCCCCTCACATCCAGGCTACCACATAACATTGAGCAAAGGCTATAACATTTTTCTCTCCTTCCTCATCTTCTCCTTCTCTTCCTCCTTCTTCTTCTTTGTCCAGAAATTTAATTGACTAGTTCTGTTGGATCATGTTCACGTTGCCTGAGTTGCTGGTATAGGAAGCAATGCAAAAATAAAGCTGATGCAGAGGACAGATAATCGATCATTATATGGGATTTCTTAGAAAATATCGAAGATGGAATATAGTTTCAAATAAGTTTGAAAATCGAGAGCAGTCACTTAAAAGTGTCGCTGGAGGAAGTGAAGTAGGTGGGGGAGGCAGGCACGGGGCTGCTAGACCTTCATCTGTGCTCACAGTTGCACTGGCAGCGGCTCTGCTGGGAGATCAAGGGCCCACATGGCTGCAGAAGGAGACTGGGCAAGTCCATCAACATGACCTACAGACTCATGTGCCCTATTTGAAGAAACTTATTTGCAAATCTCTAGGTAGTTTCATGCCTTCCTAAGGCGTTAAAACACTCCATCCAGGATATAGAGGTCAAGGAGGGAGTCCAGGTGGGAAGCATGTGCCAAGAGCCTTTGATCATTTCTGATAAAGAAATAGGAATCACTGATGATTGTATTAAAAACAAGAAAATTATCTCAAAGCATTCAAATCTTTTTTTTTAATGGTATAAATTCTGAAGAATTAAATATTTTTTATACTTCAAATATTTAATATGTTTCTTATTTGAGGATTTTGACATTTTTACATCAAAAGTATGCCTAGTCCTCTGGTGATGTTTATTCTTTAACATTTCTAGACTATAGAGATGTCTCTATTAAAACAGTTGACTCTATTAAAATTAAGACAACATCATCATCACCAAAAAAATCTTTACTGTGTACCTGTTAGGTGCGTGACACTTTGCTGAGGCAGAATTTATGACTATTTATAGTGTAATATTGCATATAATATATTTTTAAAGTCCAAAGATAACTGCGCTGCCTGCCTGTGTTGTCAGTAATAGAAGTTCATGACATTTGATTTGAGTCTTTGTGAGAGGCAATGTTATTCTGATTTAATAGCTTCCATCTGCTCTTCTCATTTTCAGTGCTCCTTTTACAGTTTCCAAATTCCACCCTGTACCCTCCAGGGAAATTTTCTCAAGCATTGATTCTATTCATCTATGAATTGGAAGAGCGGGGAATGTTCTCCTGCAGGCTTCTGGTTTTGTTTATTAATCTTGATTGTTAGGCAACATATAATATATTTTTAAGTCCAAAGATAACTGCGCTGCCTGCCTGTGTTGTCAGTAATAGAAGTTCATGACATTTGATTTGAGTCTTTGTGAGAGGCAATGTTATTCTGATTTAATAGCTTCCATCTGCTCTTCTCATTTTCAGTGCTCCTTTTACAGTTTCCAAATTCCACCCTGTACCCTCCAGGGAAATTTTCTCAAGCATTGATTCTATTCATCTATGAATTGGAAGAGCGGGGAATGTTCTCCTGCAGGCTTCTGGTTTTGTTTATTAATCTTGATTGTTAGGCAACCTGTTGACATGCACACAGTTGTTTTTCTACTTCTTTATTTTTCTCCCCCTTTTTCCTTCTTTTTGGTAGTGGTAAGGGATTGGTCATCAGAAATGACTTAATTCCTAACAGAACATAATGTTGAGATGTTTCTTTCCAGAATGGTTAGAGGAACACTCCATGAATAAAGATGCATAGAAAAGATACCCCTGAACAGTATTTGTCTATTACTATAAATAAGAAAAATACCTGTTCAAATTTATCTTGGAAATAAAGGAACATGAAGCTAATGCTTACTTTACAATTATTACAGTGTGTTGCAACATTTATCAAATATTAGCACAACATCCGTACACATATAAGACATTTGAGAGGTCTCATAGGTATGCTGGCCACATGTGGCAGTATTTTTAAACTTTTCATTTTAAAAGTAAGTATTATGGTACCTGGGTAAAAAATAAGTATAATTTTATCTTGACATTATATATCATCTGATTTCACGCTAGATATCTGAAGTCAAATATTGAATGTTCAGTATTTTTCATTCTGTATAGCAAAGGCTTTACAAATGTGTTCATCCTGAAACAGTTAAGAAGCGGATGAAATAAAACAACTTTTTGTACAAACAAAACAATCTTTTTGTACACTCCTTATGTTCCTGACATAAAATTAATCACATATGCTTTATTATTTTGAGAAGCAATGTTTTATGATATCTTGATGCTGCAATGCTTTAATTCCCAACATAAAAGCCTCAGGTGGAGAGACTATAGATCTATATCAAATTAATAATGAAAGTGCCAGTAATCTATACTTTTGGCAATACATTTCTCGTATGTATTGGTCCAAGAGTAGAACTAATGGTTTCAGACACACATTTTGGGGAAATTGACCTTAATTCTTTACGGAAATGTGAGATTCATTAAAAAGAATGAGGCAGCCTGTATTTGGGATGACAGGAGCTGCCTCTGTAGAGGCAGGGAAGAATCTTAGACAGTGAATAAGCTGGGAGCTCAGTTTCTTTCTGGGCTGCTCCAAGTGTGTTTTCATTTTCTGAGTGTGCTTTCTCTATAGATGGGCCTAAAGGGCTTTCACCTCAACCTTCCACACCCTGATAAGTAGCTGAATATCCTTGAACAGGTTGATTTACCAGTGTTCACCTCTTTGACCTAGACACTTCCCTTCAAGTGAGAATTTCTAAACTGAAAACTAAATGAATGCTTCTTCCTCCATTTTGTTGTGGTTTCCACTTTTTATTTTATATGATTCTTCTCTAGATATCCAGATAATTAAAATCTCCGGTTGAACCATCAAGGTAGTTTAAAATTTTATCTGCTCCATGAAACGCCACACCTCTGTTCTCATTGCCCTTGCCTGGTGTTCACTGACGTTATTAACAAGACTTTAGTTTATTTTGTATATTCTTTTAGCCCTGTTCTCTTCTTTACTAGATTTTAAGCTTTTTCTTTGCAGAAGACATTCCTTTCTATCTTCTACCGCACAAGGCCCAGTGCCTTAAACTGTTTTTAAATGGTTGTTTTTAATACTTCTTTACCAGAATGAAGCTCCAAATAGTCATCCATGTCTACATTTATAAATATAGTCATTCATTCCACAAACTGTGATTAAGACCCACTAGGGCTTCCTAGGTGGCACTAGTGGTAAAGAATACGCAAGAGATGCAAGTGATGGTGGTTCGATTGCTGGGTTGGTGGTTGATCCCCTGGAGGAGGAAATGGCACCCCACTCCAGTATTCTTGCCTGGGAAATCCCTTGGACAGAGGAGCCTGGTGGCCTGCAGTCTCTGGGGTCGTGGAAGAGTCAGACAAGACTAAACAACAAGGTGCTCAGCATTGTGGAAGATGCTTGAGACACAAATATATACAACACTAAATGCAGGGAATTGGAAAAAGACCCTTTAATGGTAATCTTCAGCTTTCCAGGTAGCTCAGCTGGCAAAGAATCCTCCTGAATGCAGGAGAACCCTGTTTGATTCCTGAGTTGGGAAGATCCCCTGGAGAAGTGATAGGCTACCCACTCCAGTATTCTGGCCTGGAGAATTCCATGGACTGTATAACCCATGAAGTCCCAAAGAGTTGGACCTGACTGAGTGACTTTCGGTTTGGGATTATAGCTTCTAAGACAATATATTATTTTGTAGTAGATTTTAAGAGAGTAGATATTCTTAAAAAAAAACATAAACAAACAAACAAAAATGTAGATATCTACATCATCTTAAATCAATTTTATACCTCAGAGGTATCTAGACTTTAGCCTAGATTAATTACTAAGCTATATTCTCTATTAACCAGTTATTCCTCACATTTTCAATTTTTTAAAAAAAATCATATACTGTCCCTCTAGAGAATGTAATTTTTGAGGAATCCATTTCATTCTCACTAGCTTCATGTTAAACATATTTTCTCCTTTTATTTGCTTTATTATTCATTGCTTTGGTAAATTTTAACCAGTTCATTTCTCTACTTTAAATCATTGTTTTCTTTCTCTCATGTAGATATTTTTAATGTCCTTCTCTGGTCTAAGTAATTCATTTTCTTGGTTTCTTGGGAATAACTATTGAGTCACCTGTTGAAGTATTGATGTCCATTCTATAGAGAGCATCAAAAAATTAAACGCATTACACATCCTTTTACCTTCAAAACTGACCTGGGGGAACCTTCTTGGCAGTCCAGTGGCTAAAACTCCACACTTCCAGTGTAGAGTGTGCAGATTCAATCCTTGATTGGAAAACTGAGATCCCACATGTGGTGTGGGATCTAAATTTATTGCATAACTAAATCATAATAATTATTATCTAATATTAACCACTCTTCTCAAAGTCCCATCAAATTTTCAGCATATACATATTTTATTCTCTCTTTCAGATCTGCATTTTCTAAATTTAAACATAATTTTATCATTTTAGATATTTAAAAATTTACTTAATTCCGTTGAATTTGTATTCCTTATTCACTCCAGTATTAGTAACAGCTCTTTAATTTCCAGTTCGTATACAAAACATTTTACAATCATTCTTCTGTTTTCTCTGACATGTGATATATAGTTATTTTAATAAAATATCAGTTGCTTTGACTTTCACCTGGAACCTCCACTCTCAGCTACAACATCACAGTACTTTTTGAATATGGTGTTTTATGTTAACTCATATCACTGAGTCAAATTTTTCACTAAGACAATTTAGAATACAATTTTCTCAATACTAGCAGTCAGCATTTTAAAACACATATTCATTTCATAGTTAACTCTGGGAGTTACCAGAAAAAAAATGCCATATTTGAAGACTATACATTATGCTTTGCTTGTACACTATGTTTAAAATAAAATTCTTACTTTCTTTGTTCTTGTTCAGTTGCTAGGTTGTGTCCAACTCTTTGCAACCACATAGACTGCAGCATGCCAGGCTTCCGCTTCCCTCTCCTTCACAATTTCCCTGAGTTTACTCAACTCATGCCCATTGAATTGGTGATGCCATCCAACCGTCTCTTCCTCTGCTGCCCCCTTCTCCTCCTGCCCTTAATCTTTCCCAGCATCAAGGTTTCTTTCCAATGAGTTGGCTCATTCCATTAGGTGGCCAAAGTATTGGAGTTTCAGCTTTAGCATCAGTCCTTCCAATGAATATTCAGGGTTGATTTCCTTTAGGATTTACTGGTTTGATCTCCTTGCTTTCCAAGGGACTTTCAGGAGTCTTAGGTTGAAGTAAAATTCAACTTTTTCCTTGAAGAAAACCAATATTACTTGATTTTTATCTATCTAATTCTTTCAATATCCTTATTTCTAATATTTTGTTTAAAAAATGAATATATATAATCACTTGCTAGAAATTTTCCCCCCTCCCCCCCGAAAGATCTGCCTTATAAACTCAGATGATGAAACTTAGTCAAGGAAATGGAAACCTGTAAATAAGGAGTGAAATACTGATAGGAATTCCATCCAGAATGACCTTTCCATTTGCATAGCAAACTCTTGTGAAATGCCAGTTTCTTTTCCTCAGTGTGTATTCATAAATACTTGCTCTTTGTACATATATATTCAAACTTAGTGTGTTAAGAAAGATTGGTCAGACTCAAACATATTTAAGTAGTTTTAGCATTCCAAACTTGAATTCATTCATAAAAAGCTTTAAGAAGGAAACACAAATGATGCATAAGCTTGCACCTCCCCAAAGATGATCAAATCCATACAAATAAATAGTAATAATTTTGACTGGACTTCCCAGGTGGCTCAAATGATGAAGAATCTGCTGTCAGTGCAGGAGACATGGGTTCAGTCCCTGGATCTGGAAGACGCCCTGGAGAAGGAATAGCAACCAACTCTAGTATTCTTACCTAGGAAATCCCACGAACAGAGGAGCCTGGTGGGCTCCAGTACATGGGGTTGCAAAAGAGTCAGACACAACTGAGAAAATCAACAACAATAACAAAATAATATTGGCTATGTGCTATATTATCTGTATGACATCCTGGGGACAATATAACACTGAACCAGGCCTAGATTCCAGACTGATGATCCAAATAAAATAATATAAGCAAGTGTAAGCACCAATAAATACCTAGGCAATGGCCTGGCACAAATATTGATGAGTATATAATGTAGAAATATTGACCTTTACAGAAAATCCTATAATTAAAGAATTTGACATGCAGAATCTTGAACAAGATTTAATAACAGAAGACCAGCCTTTCAAAATATTGGTAAAGAGTAGGTATTACCATTACACCAGTGCTGATGGTCATTAGAGAACATTTCAGGAGAGAACCCGAGTCCATGGTTTTCAGGGCTCATGAGTAGTAAATTAACTTTGGATCCTTCCCCATCTCCAGTCCCAATAATCACAATCCCTTAGCAAACATCCCGTTGCTGAACCAATAGCCCTCTGCAATTGCCTAATCTTGATTTGAAACAACAATTTCTGCTCTGTGTTTAATGGTAATAAAACAGCCAACGACTTGGCTAGTGACTCAACAGACATACTAGTAACTACTATTCAAATACACTAGGGTGTGGCACGTGTGCTGTTGAGGATGGCTAAATGGGATAGAGAACTGAGGTCCTTGCAAATGAGCCAACATGGCAGGTGATGGAGAAGGATGGCATTTCAAGTCACTCCACCTATTTCAAGTCACTGATGATATTCAAGTCATCGGTTTGGACAGCACATTTTCTACACTGTTTTCCAGTTGAATTTTCAGAAGGTTTCTAAGAGAACGAACCTCACATTTTAATATGCCAATCTGAAATGTGGCATTTTGTTTTTCAGTTGAATTTAAAGAGCATCCAATCAACAGTTATTTGGGGATTCTTGTGTTCTATGAGCTCTCTTCTCTTTCTCTCTCCATCCCACTCCTCGCCATAAAGGATCTACATCTGTTACTTTCTATAAACCTTTTACATATTCCAGTCACTTTTGTTAGGCTTTTGTATTTCTTCATTGCCACCATCTCCCCCTTCTTTCAGCCACAACCCCAGGCACTTCCTACTGGAGAACGACACCAAACAACATGTCAAGAGCCTTTCAAAATTGCTGCCAGATTTCAGTGACATTCTTAACGCATATGGAGCACTGATGTGCTGAAAGCAAGGCAGAGAGCTACCTGGTGCTTATTGCGTCAGGAAGTCCCAGTCTGCTGGAGTCTTCTGGTTCAGATTTGCACGTAAACAGGACTTAAACTGGGCTTAACAAAGCATCTCAGTAAAAGTTACCAAAATGGCTTTTTCAGTCAGTTGTCCCCAGCCTTCAAACTCTGTCAATAAAGAAGGAAATAGTAAGATAAAGCAAAAATTGAAATTACCCCTAAGGGATCCTCATCAGTAGTATAATTTAGCTATAACTTAAATTTTGTATATCAAGACAACATCATGTGAGAGTGGAAAGCTTGCTATTCTTTGTCCCAGGAAGCTAAACTCTTACAGAATATGCAGCGCAAGTTGAAACACCTAAGAGGTAGGAAATTCAGTAAATGTCCATTCAGAGAGTATTCAGTGAAATAATCTTGTGCTTTATGGGGATACCTTTTAATTTGTTACGGAATTAGTATTTGTTTAACAAATGCTATACAGTGTTTGCAATACAACATACAGTATTTATATATTATATATATATATACAGATTCATGAATATTTTAATATATGTATATCTAACACTTAAACAGCAGCATATCTAACACTTAAACAGTTCTTATTTTATTAGAAAATTGCTAAGTCTCATCAGTCATGTCCAACTCTTTGCAACTCCATGGACTGTAGCCCACCAGGATCCTCTGTCCATGGAATTTCCCAGGCAAGAATACTGGAGTGGATTGCCATGCCTTCCTCCAGGGGATCTTCCTGACCCAGGATCAAACCCACGTCCCCGCATTGGTAGGTGGATTCCTTACCACTCAGACACTAGGCAAGCCTGGTTATAAAATTAAATACCATCACCATTATTCATTGTTGTTAAAACAGTAAAGGAAGTAGAAAAAATAGGGAGGGATTGGTTAATATATAAAAATGCGTACTTAAAAATATGGACTTGTTCTGATTTCTAGAACTAGGAATTAGCCTGTAGTTGGTATTTGTGAATTCCTTTTCTAACCACTGTTTCTCTTTCTTTAGCTAGAGCACACAAAGTCTAGAAACTCAAATAAGGATATTTTTATCATCAAATGCAATGTGATCCTACTTTATATTCCATCATTTTGGATTTTACAGCCTTCAAATACATTCCATACATTGCTCTTACATATCCAGCTTAAATTGTCAAGATTTTGTAATTATTTTGTATGTGTTTCCCTGGCAATATCTTTGATTATGGTTATTGAGCTGAAGTAAAAAAAAAAACAAACAGACTGATTATGAACCTTGAGGAGGATGGGCTTGCTTTTGCAAGAAACTGATTCATATAGAGTCTCTTAATGAAGGTGAAAGAGAAGAGTGAAAAAGTTGGCTTAAAACTCAACATTCAAAAAACTAAGATCATGGCATCCAATCCCATCACTTCATGACAAAATGAAGGAAAAAAATGGAAACAGTGACAGGCTTTCTTTGGGCTCCAAAACCACTGCAGATGGTGACTGTGGCCATGAAATTAAAGGATGCTTGCTCCTGGAAGAAAAGCAATGACAAACTCAGACAACATAAAAAGCAGAGACATTACTTTGCTGACAAAGATCCATATAGTCAAAGCTGAGGTTTTTCCAGTAGTCACACTTGGATGTGAGAGTTGGGCCATAAAGAAGACTGAGCACCAAAGAACTGATGCTAACAAAATGAAGGAAAAAAATGGAAACAGTGACAGGCTTTCTTTGGGCTCCAAAACCACTGCAGATGGTGACTGTGGCCATGAAATTAAAGGATGCTTGCTCCTGGAAGAAAAGCAATGACAAACTCAGACAACATAAAAAGCAGAGACATTACTTTGCTGACAAAGATCCATATAGTCAAAGCTGAGGTTTTTCCAGTAGTCACACTTGGATGTGAGAGTTGGGCCATAAAGAAGACTGAGCACCAAAGAACTGATGCTTTTGAGAATCCCTCGGACTGCAAGAAATCAAACCAATCAATTCTAAGAGAAATCAACATTGAATATGCATTGGAAGGACTGATGCTGAAGCTGAAGCTCTAATACTCGCCACCTGATGCGAAGAGCCAACTCACTCTTGATACTGGAAAAGATTGAAGGTAAGAGGAGAAGAGGATGACAGAGAACAAGATGGTTGGAGGGCATCACCAACTCAATGGACATGAATTTGAGCAAACTCTGGGAGACGAAGGACAGGGTAGGCTGGCGTGCTGCAAATCCATGAGGTTGCAAATAGTCAGACACGAGAGAGCAACTGAACAAGAACAGCAATAAAGTCCTTAGAACTTCCCCAGTGGCTCAGTGATAAAGAATCCACCTGCCAGTGCAGGAGACCTGGGTCTGGTCTATGGGCTGGGAAAATCCCCTGGAGAAGGAAAGGGTAACCCATTCCAGTATTCTTGCCTGGGAAATCCCACGGACAGAGGAGCCTAGGGGACTATCAGCTATGGAATCATAGAGTTGTACATGACTTAATGACCAAACCATAACAACAATAACGACATATGGTCTTTGCCTCCAAAAAGAGGTGAACTCCTCTGTCCAAGCAGTTCTCCCAGCAAGAATACTATAGTGGATTGCCATTCCCTCCTCTAGGGGATTTTCCTGAACCAGGGATAGAACCTGAGTCTTTGAATTGCGGGCAATTTTTAACCATCTGAACCACCAGTTAAGCTCAGTGCAATTCAGAGGTTCAAGATTTTCAGAATTTTCTGAGTCTAGCCAGGTGAACTTCCCTCCCCTCCCTAATCAATATTGTCAGCTCTACATAGAAGACCTGGGAGGACACACTCAACTTGCTCTGTGATTCTGCTAATAGAGGCAATTAGGATTTGTGGCTCCTTTACCTATTTCTGTCCCCCAGTTAAAGGACACAGTATTAACCTTAAGTTTTACCAAAATTTCAGTTTGGGCAACATGCAAATTTCTAAGAAAATAACTAAGTCTCAGGTTTTCAAACTTAATGTTGTAATGATGAATCTTCAAATTAATTTCAGAATACTTACAGAATCTATCAGAGCCTTTTTCATTGCTGATGAAGACTGCTGGTGATGTTTTCCCTCTATCTGGATCAGCCATGCCAACTGTTTAATAATTCTTAGTATTTTCAAAGTCTTTCTTATTCACTGTATTGGAAAATGGTCTCTATTTCATTAATGTTTACTCTAATTTTATTATTTATTTCCTTCTTTTAAGTTGTGGTATACATTCTTACTACTTGAAATAAATAAGATAATTTATTATCAGCTTTGTTCTTTTCTAATATATGCACTCAAAAATAACTTTGTATATATTATAATAGCATCACAAAATTGATATGAAATATTTCTTAGAATTCAAATTATAATTTTTATTTTTATTTCTTATTTGATGAATGAATATTACCTAATTTCTAAAAGTTTGAGAGTTTTAAATAAAATAGCTGGTTGTCACTGATGTCTTGTTTAAGTAAACCAATCACAGCTTACATAGTTTATTTCCTCTGGCATTTGCTGTTTTATGGGCTTAGCATGTGATCAATTTTAATAAATGGTACAGTGATATATACTATGTATTTCTTGTGATGTTATTTTTAAATATAGTCAGTTAGGTTACAATAATTGGTTCAGTTCAGTCGCTCAGTCATGTCCAACTCTTTGTGACCCCATGAATCATAGCACGCCAGGCCTCCCTGTCCATCACCAACTCCTGGAGTTCACTCAGACTCACGTCCATTGGGTTGATGATGCCATTCAGCCATCTCAT
>SJYC01043066.1:0-18617 GCA_006408675.1 Madoqua kirkii
GCATCAATTCTTTGGTGCTCAGCTTTCTTCACAGTCCGACTCTCATATCCATACATGACCACTGGAAAAACCATAGCCTTGACTAGACAGACCTTTGTTGGCAAAGTAATGTCTCTACTTTTGAATATGCTATATAGGTTGGTCATAACTTTCCTTCTAAGAAGTAAGCGTCTTTTAATTTCATGGCTAACAATCACCTTCTGCAGTGATTTTGGAGCCCCAAATAATAAAGTGCGACACTGTTTCCACTGTTTCCTCATCTATTTGCCATGAAGTGATGGGACCAGATTCTATGATCTTCATTTTCTGAATGTTGACTTCTAAGCCAACTTTTTCACTCTCCACTTTCACTTTCATCAAGAGACTTTTTAGTTCCTCTTCACTTTCTGCCATAAGGGTGGTGTCATCTGCATATCTGAGGTTATTGATAGTTCTCCCAGTAATCTTGATTCCAGCTTGTGCTTCTTCCAACCCAGTGTTTCTCATGATGTACTCTGCATATAAGTTAAATAAGCAGACAATGTTTAAATTTCTGCTTAATAATTTTTCATCTGCTTTTTTGTTGTGTCTGCTGCTGCTAAGTCACTTCAGTCATGTCCGACTCTGTGTGACCTCATAGATGGCAGCCCACCAGGCTCCCCCGTCCCTGGGATTCTCCAGGCAAGAACACTGGAGTGGGTTGCCATTTCCTTCTCCAATGCATGAAAGTGAAAAGTGAAAGTGAAGTCGTTCAGTTGTGCCTGACTCTTCGGGACCCCATGGACTGCAGCCTATCAGGCTCCTCCACCCATGGGATTTTCCAGACAAGAGTACTGGAGTGGGGTGCCATTGCCTTCTCCTACTTGTTGCATCACTGGGACAGATTTGCTAAAATAACCCATCATGTGGTTTTTGTCTATAGTTTTTCTCTGGCAATTTTCATTTTCAATACTTTGATGAAATGTGTTTAATTATATATAACTTTAGAATAGGTTCATCTTGTGTATTGAAACTTTAATTGTTATTATTAATTGTTATCAAGCATTTCATTTTATCCTTTATGATTATGTCTTAAAATATATTTATTGGAAGTTAGTATATCTGTGCAAGCTCTCTCTCCATGGATGAATCATCAAATTTTCTTTATGTGAAAATAGTTTCAAAATTTTAAATATTTTCACATTGAAAGATATTTTCCTGGCTATATAATTCATCTCATAAGTTTTGGAAAATTCTTGAGCACTCAGTCTTTGCCAATTGCTTGTTTCTTTTTCTGCTTCCTCTTCATTTGGGATTGCAACTGTGTCCCACATGTTCAGGTCATGTCTGTGTTTTCTGTCATTTTTTTCTTGTGTGATTTTGATTTTGTTTGAATTTTCATTGTATCTATCTTCTGGTTTATCATCTAGACTTTGTTATTTTTAGAGCTCTATCAAGCTAATATTTAATCATCATTAGATTCATACCACTGTAAATCTATTTACATTCTATTCATGTACACACTTAGATCCTTGACATGACCTGCATGTATGAGCTCTCAGTTCTGTAGGCTGAAACTCCACGTGGTTTTGATTGGATTCTCTGCTTAGGGTCTCATTGGGTCAAAATCAAGGTGTTGGCACTGAGCTCTCATCCGCAGGCTCTGAAGAAGAATCTGATTCCAAATTCATTCAGGTTTTGAGTTCAGCTGCTTGCAGCTGGAGGACAGAGGTCCCGGTTTCCTTTCTGGCCAGCAGATGGGGGCTTTCAGATCCTAAGTTGCCCATATTCTTTGACATGTGGCTCCTTCCAAGTTCAGAGCCAGGAACAGTAAGTTAAATTCTGAATGTCAGGATTTGATGTCTGTCTTCCTCTTCTACTACTGACAAAGAAAACTGTTTTTAAACTGTCCATGTGGTTAGACTAGTCCCACCTGGATAATCTTCTTATTGTAACATCAGCTAATTAGTAATTTAATTACATCCCTTTGCCATGTAACCTAACATCATTGCAGAAATAATGAGAGGTGGAAAATGTCTTGGAGCCCTCTAGAATTCTGTCTACACAGTTCATTGCAGATACAGAATTTCCATTTGAATTTTCCCTAAATTTGCCACCTTTTTGTCTTGTTTTTTAAATGTATTGATTCATCATAGTCATTTAGAGAATGAGGCTGATTACCCCAAAGTGTGAATTACGTTATACATGTTTTTCTGTAGCTTCACTTTTCCCCCCATGCTTGGCTATTTTTTTTTAATGCCTTTCATTGTGTATAAAACATTATAGATTTAGTTAGAGGCACTGGATGACTTTATATTCCCTCACAGAGGGTATATTTATACTTTTTATTTTATCAGACATTATGGCTAGCAAAATTCGTCTGAGATTGAGTTGATGTGACAAGGTTTAAATCTTTAAAAGGAATGCTCTCACTAGGATTTATCCGATTCCTTTTTTTTTTTTTTTAGAATTATGTATTATAGCCTGTGATGTTTATCAACTACTTCCTACTTGATAAAACCTGAGATTCAAACCTCATCTCCTTCTTTAGAAGCTGCTCAGGGTCCTACTCCACTTACTTAGTTGCTTGTAAGCTGTTTCCTGCTCAGTTTTTCTATATCACATCCATAGTTTTAAAATTATTGTATGCATCAAAGAATGAAGTATTATGAAATATTGGGCTCCACTTGCTTGACTGATATTTTTTTCCTTGATTTGAATGTCTTTGGGCTTCCCTGATAGTTCAGTTGATAAAGAATCCTTCTGTAATGCAAAAGACCCCGGTTTGATTCCTGGATTGGGAAGATCCTTTGGAGAGGGATTTACTTGATAAAACCTGAGATTCAAACCTCATCTCCTTCTTTAGAAGCTGCTCAGGGTCCTACTCCACTTACTTAGTTGCTTGTAAGCTGTTTCCTGCTCAGTTTTTCTATATCACATCCATAGTTTTAAAATTATTGTATGCATCAAAGAATGAAGTATTATGAAATATTGGGCTCCACTTGCTTGACTGATATTTTTTTCCTTGATTTGAATGTCTTTGGGCTTCCCTGATAGTTCAGTTGATAAAGAATCCTTCTGTAATGCAAAAGACCCCGGTTTGATTCCTGGATTGGGAAGATCCTTTGGAGAGGGATAGGCTACCCACTCCAGTATTCTTGGGCTTCCCTAGTGACTCAGCTGGTAAAGAATCTGCCTGCATTGTGGGAGACCTGGATTCAATCCCTGGGTTGAGATGATCTCCAGGAGAAGGGAAAGGCTACTTACTCCAGTATTCTGGCCTGGAGAATTTCACGGACTGTATAGTCCATGGGGTTGCAAAGAGTCAGACATGACTGATGAACTTTCTCTGTCACTGACTGTGTCTTGCTTCATTGTTTTGATAACTATCTGATGTCTCAAACAGTTAAATAAATAACTACTTAAATAAACTGAGATTATCTAGCTGACTTTAGAGATTTGACAGGTGAATATACACAATGTAATCATCACCACAAAATGAAGACTTAAAACGTTTCTACCGCCATGAAAGATACTCAACCTCAGAATCTCATTGAGAGGCCGTCACTATGGATCTGTTTTTACAGAATTTCACATAAATGGGATTTCACAATAAGATTTTGTTTTGTCTTTGTTTTTCTGCTTATTTTACTGTAACTTTTTAAAGAAATTCATTCATGTTGCTACACGTATCAGAAACATATTTCTTTTTATTACTGAGTAGTATTCCATTATATGAAAGAGTTTATGCATTTATCTAGTGACAAATATTTTTGTTTCAATTTTTATATTATGAATTAAATTGCTTTAAATATTTTTGTGCAAGGTGTTGCAGACATATGCTTTACTTTATCTGGAGTGGTACTGGGCCTTAACATAAGTGTATATTTAGCATAATAGAAATGGTCCGCTGATTATCAAGCAGTTCTATTGTCTTACATTTTCAGCAATGATGTATGAGAATTGCAGTGGCTTTATATACCTAGTCAACATTTAGTATTGTCAGCATTTTAAATTGTAGCCATTTTAGTAAGTGTAATGACATCACATTATGTCTTTAACTTGCATTTTTCTTAAGAATAAAGTTGTTGAGCATTTTCCCATGTTCACTGGCCATTTGTTCACATTCTTTGCAGTAATATATGTGTGAATAATTGCCACATTTAATTGGGTTTTTAGCCATGTATCAACTATTGAGTTGCTAAGTTTCTTTAAACATTCTAGATGCATATTTTGGATATAAAAATTATTTATTTTATTTTTCATATGATTAATCAATTCTATTTACATCTGGTGCAAAATCAATCCAGATAATGCTTTGCTCAGAAAATATGGTTTTATAAGCTTTGTCAAATCTGGGAATATGTTTATAAGACACAAAAATAGCTCAGGATTAACTTATACTTTTGTTTTTACCCAGGCTGCTACTCTGCAGGATAAAAAGATGAAATAAAACATAAATTACTAGTATTTGTATTTTTATAATATGTAAAATAAAATAGGTAAGATAACAAAATACAAAATTTAGTCATGTAATAAAGAGGTGACTCAATGACTATAAGGCCTATTTTTGTGTGTGCATACCACAGAGTTACATAGAATAGATTTAGAATAAATGTAAAAAGATTTTTTATTGGCTCTTCATCTCAGTGATGTCATCCATGTAATTGTAAAACATAACGTTGCAGAGAAAGCATACTGTGAAGGACTAAGGAAATACACTCAGCTTCTGTTATGGTCATTTTCTTAAGCTGTATTTCCTTAGTTTTATAGACATTGAGTTGAAATAATGGTTCTGAAATATTCTCCTGTACTAACATTTTCTTCAAGAAGATTGATTAAATTCTCTTATTTCACACACCCGCCAAATCTTAACTGAGAACTAAATGTAAATTTTAACCAGGCAAGCATTTTTGTTTATTTGTTTTTATATCCTGAAAGCCCAGCACAGATGCCGACATTAAAACCAAAAAAAGTTCACTAAATATTAGTTGAATGAAGGATGAGGGAACTGCCCTCATAAAATTTGGATATTAAAGATTAAATGAGAAAAAATAACAAAATAAAAGCTAGTATTATCAGGAGGTCCTCATGCTCTAAAAATCTGGAGATTGCTGACTTCTGGTCTCGTGAATTACAGGATTTTTATGGATCTCTAGAAAATGATGCCCTTTTGGCTAGATACATATTTCTTCAAACCTAGGATGAAGAGGAAAATTTTATACATGTGGTCCTACATATATATTTTCTTAGTACCAAAAAATAAAAGTACCCTTCTGGCATTTGACAAATACTATCAAAGTGAATAAATTGGGAATTAATCACATGTGGTCATTAGGGCTTGATGTTTGCTCATCTATACTGAGACTGAAATCAATCAAATGAACCAGTCTGTGTGCAAAATGTCAGTTGATTCTGCGCTTGCAAACAATAAAGCTAATAAAATTACTTTTATTGAGCCCAGATATTATTAAATTAATAAAATACATGGGGAAGGGCTTTTAAAAATCAATTTTATTTCCGTACTCATTTTTTAACTAAATAAAATTAAACTCAGGCTTTACTCTTATGCTTTTGTTTTCCTGTTTTTCTTGCTGTGCACCTTGATACATTGATATTCTTACTGCTTGATCTATTGCAATAACCTTTTAACACGTTTGCCTGTCTTGAAAGTCTCATCCATTCAATTTAGCTCAAATGAATGACACCACCACAGTCTCTTCTGAACAAACACTTGCAGGGACTCCTCATCACATAAAGAACATAGTCTAAATTCCTCTCTTTTTTTCAAGAAATGATTCCTGTGGCTTCTGGTGGTGATGGTTTTTTGTTAAGTTGTGTCTGACTCTTTTGTGACCCCATGGACTGTAGCCCACCAGGCTCCCCTGTCCATGGGATTTCCCAGGCAAGAATACTGGAATGGGTTGCAATTTCCTCTTCCAGGGAATCTTCCTGATCCATCTACCTGCCTCTTAAATATATTTCAAACACAGGTGTTTCTCTCCACCACTGCTGCCAACATCACTGTTCAGTCTTCCTCCTTTGGTTGCCTGGATCATTGCAGGAGAAACCTCCATAACACTGCTTAGTCTTGCTGTCCTCTACTTATACCATACTGCTTGTGCTATGCTAAGTTGCTTCAGTTGTGTCCGATTCTTTGAGGCCCGCCAGACTCCTCTGGCCATGGGATTTCCCAGACAAGAATACTGAAATGGGTTGCCATTTCCTCCTCCAGGGAATCTTCCTGACCTAGGGATCGAACTGGAGTCTCCTGCACTGCAGGCAGATTCTTTACTACTGAACCATCAGGGATTCCCTGGTGAACTTGGAGATATAAATATTTAAAGGAGGAAGTCTCAATTGTAAATGCAGCTAAGAATCCAAGAGTATAAAAAAGCTCCAGTGCCCATGTTCGTCCCTGAATAAATTAATTAGAAATCCTGGTATAAATCCTTTAAAAAAAATAAAATTCTATTCCACAGCCAGGATTAAAAATAGCCCATACGTTAAAGGACTCAGTATGTGCAAAAACATAGAAATGTTAAAAGAACTTGAGTAAATGAATTTCACACAGTACACTTTCACGTGGACAGTTGTAAACATTAATTGAAGACCAGGAGATTAAGATAAAGTACCAAAAAGTAAGACGATAGATGTAAGCAGGGGCAGAGTGAAAAATATATATTTTTTTTCAATTTATATAATGATATAAATGAAAATCCACTGGAAAATTTTAAGCAGGAAATGAGGAATCTGATTAAGTGAGAAAATTACTCTGCTAACTGCGGGTAGAATAAATTATTGGGCTTAGACAGAAGCTGACTGTAGTCCTCTGTGACTATGATTTGGAGACTTACCTGTTGCAGAGGATAAAGACAGAAAAGCCTGTGAAGACGCAGGGGTTGTACTTGCAAGGAGCTGTTTCTGAGTTTAGCTGTCTTACTTTAAATCTAAATTTTAGTATCTTTGTGATGAAAGGAATTTAGTTCACAAAATACATCTAAAATTAAGAATGATACAATCTTAGATGTTTCACACTACAAACATCTTTATTTCCGTTTCCCAGCTTCAGAAACCTAAATTCTGAGGCTCTGTCTCTACCTTATATTCATCCCATGTAAGCTATGATGACGTTGACACTAAGCTAGCACTTCCAGGTCAAAGGACACTGCTGTCATGTGATTGTAAGCAGGCTTTTTGCTCTGGGCAATCCGTTTATTAATGGAATGCTCATCCATGCTACTGGGGGGAAATTCATACAGCTGTTTCTCTCATTTCTTTTGCACCTCGACAAGAATAAGTTTCTGAGGATGAAAGTGCAAAATATAAACCCCATCTCACAAGGAGAATAGCAAAAGTGTGCATACCTATATGTCCTATACCTCAAGATATATAGATGTGTATGTGTGTGTATGTGTGCACGCGTGCACACATGAGTATGTAGTCAGTCGTGTCCAACTCTTTGCAACACCATGGATTATAAACCACCAGGCTCCTCTGTCCATGGGATTTTACAAGCAAGAATATAGTGTGGGTTGTCACATCCTTCTCCAAGGGATCTTCCCAATCCAGGAATCAAACTCACACCTCCTGCGGTCTCCTATATCGCAGGCAGATTCTTCACCACTGAGCCAAGGAGGAAGCCCTGTACCTCCAGAGTAAAAAGGCTTCAACACTTCTTTGAACTGCAAGCTTTAGACTCAGGGGGTTCCACCAGCTGCATGAGATTGCACAGGGCAGCCCCGAGCAGTGACCTTTCTTCCACCCCGTGGGAACAAAAGCACAGGGTGCATTTGGCCTCATGATGGCCCTTTTGTCTTGGTGCCCCAAGTGGTCGAGTTGCTCAGTGTCTCTCCTGCCAGCTCTCTACCAGCTAAGCTAACCTCCTCCACTGGTCCCATGTAGCTGAGTGTCTGGGTGTTTTAGTTGGGACTAATCTCTCGTTCCCATAAGTGGGGAAGTTAAAAACTTTGCAGGTGTTCTCCCTAATGGAATCAAACACTGCAGCTTGTGTATACTTTTATTTGTGAAGTGTTTTTCTCTGTCTGTATGTTTAGAATAAGACTAGTGTAAAGCACTGCTGTTTAATTACTAGCAGGGCCAAAGGTTTCATTTGAATTCAAGATTATATAAATAAAAACATTATAAATGAAGTGCTGTTTTCTGTCCAAACACGTAAGAACGCCTCTTCTTGCTGAGATCCAATGCTGTTACAGAAGAATTATATGTTGTGTTTTGTGTTTGTACTGGATTTTTTTCTTTAGAATCAGGATTTCTATTAAACCACTCATTATTTTAATCATGGCTAAGTTTAAGATAAAGCAAAACAGTGGAACATGCTTACATATGAGCATTTCATTTATACCAACACTGATTATCTCCTATACTAGGAAGATGGCAATATTTTTGTTTTCCTGTCTAGTTGATAAAATCTGTGATTGTAATCATAATTATTATCATGATAAAAATGTACATTAAAACCACTTTAGGGACTTCTCTGGCAGTCCAGTGGTTAAGAATCTGTGCTTCCGCTGCAGGGAGTGTGAGTTCAACCCGGGTTTGGGGAATTAAGATCCTGCTTGCCACAAGGCATGACAAAAAAAATCAAACCAAAAAATCTTACATTTACATAGTACTTGTTACTTTTTGAAGCATACGAAAAAATAAATAAATAAATTTACAAAAGTATTTAAAAAAATAAAATATTTAGTGAGCAGCTACTTACTTCTGAGCACTGTACTTTAGATGTCAGGGACTGAAGTCAGTTTGGAAAAAGACTTGAAACACCGGAAGTAGCATAACTGTCTCAAAGGATATGAGTTTGAGCACACTCTAGGAGATAGTGAAGGACAGGGAGGCCTGGCATGCTGCAGGCCACGGGGGTGCAAAGTATTGGACACGACTTAGCAACTGAGCAACAACAAAATCACACAGTGATATTCTATTTATCCACTTATCTAACTGTGTAAATATGTATAGCTTCTTTACCAAATGCAGAGAGACAGCTTATCAGATAATACTGTGAAAACTGTCACAACTTTCTCAGATCTCTATCTTCATTCAGAACATTTAAAAGTCCAAGAAAATAATTTATAAGCATTTTCTTTTTCAAATGTACTGTATATCTTCTTGAATGAGGGAAAAGCAAAAAGAAAACAAAACTTCAAAATGCCCCTCAAAATATTCTCCTCTTAGTAATCATTCATCCACCCTGTGATGGATAAAGGAAATATTTGTGGTTGAGCAGATGAACAATGTGAAGAAAAAACAGGAGAGTTGGAAGGTACATTCAGGTAACAGGTAGTTGGGCAGGATGACTAGTTGGAACTTTCTTTCCTTGGCTTGGTTAAGATGACCAAATTTTATTGTGAAAAATTTAGCAAAGATGGAGTGCATTAATCCATGTTGAAACATACGCATTTTAGCAAAGAATCGAAGACGATAAAGTCTGCAGTTATCTAAGGAATACCCTGCAAAAGAAGAGTTAAATGCCATTCTCATGGAAGAGGAATTCGTTCATTCATTTATTTGCCTCTCAGTTCAGTTCCGTCTCTCAGCCATGTCCAACTTTTTGCGACCCCTGACTGTAGCACACCAGGCTTCCCTGTTCATCACCAACTCCGGGACTTGCTCAAACTCATGTCTGTTGAGTCGGTGATGGAATCCAACCATCTCATTCTCTGTCTTCCCCTTCTCCTCCTGTCTTCAGTCTTTTCCAGCATCAGGGTCTTTTCCAGTGAGTCAGTTCTTCACATCAGGTGGTCAAAGAATCAGAGCTTCTGCTTCAGCATCAATCCTTCCAATGAATATTCAGGACTGATTTCCTACAGTATTGTAAAGTAAAATAAAGTAAAAATAAAATTAAAAAAAAGAAAGATTGACTGATGTGATCTCCTTGTAGTCCAAGGGACTCTCAAGAGTCTTCTTTAGCACCACAGTTCAAAAGCATCAATTCTTCAGTGCTCGGCTTTCTTTATAGTCCAACTCTTGTATCCATACATGACTACTGGCAAAACCATAGCTTTGACTAGATGTGTTTGTCTCTAAGTGCATACAGTTTTAGGTATCTTCACATGCTCCCCAGGTGGTGATAATGGTAAAGAACCTGCTTGCTAGTGCAACAGACACAGGTTTGATCCATGGGTCAGAAAGATCCCTTGGGGAAGGAAATGGCAACCCACTCCGGTCTTCTTGCCTGGAAAATCCCATGGACAGAGGAGCCTGGGGGTGTCCATGGGGTTGCAAAAGAGTCAGACATGACTGAGTACACACACACATCCCACATGGGTTTGAGAAGTGATTAAAGTTTTGTTAATTCTAGGGAAGAAGTGTCTACAGTTAATTAAGGGACATGATAGGGGGAACTTTGTTTGATTCCCCATTTCTCCACCTTCTTTTCTCCATTTTCCTACTTGTGTTTCTGGTGAAGTTCACCTGTTCTTAGGAGGGAAGTCTCTTCCTAATGACGTTCACATTTTTATAGGGAACAGTGCACACATGAAAGATGACCAACTTAAGGCATTAGATTTTAAGCCTTCAAATCTATCTTTTGATATGAAAAAAGTGTCTTAATAATGCTCCTCACATCATAAGGCTACATTTTTCATTTGTATTTTAGAAATCTAAATAGCATAATATATCAAGAAAATATTAACAGCAAAGTGAAATAAATAAATACAACTTCAGCTGAAAACTGTCTTGCTTAATTTTCTTCAAACTATTTTGTTTTGTGGTCTTTATGTGTACTAGTAAAATAAACAAAAGCACTTCACTTTTTGCTGATATTGAATTGGTATAAATTTCAAATATTCTTAAATATGATCTTCCTTTGGTGATTATATTAGTCAATAGCAGTAGTGTTAATGATAAAACCAACATGTTTTGTTTAGTTGAAAATGAAATTTAAATTTGAACACAGTGGAGGGAAGGAGAGAGTGGGACAAATTGAGAGAGGAGCATTGAAATGTACACATTACCATGTGTGAAATAGATAGCCAATGGAAGTCTGTTGTGTGACACAGGGAGCGTAAGGGCAGTGCTCTGCGACAACCTAGAGGGGTGGGATGGAGAGGGAGGTGGGAGGGGGGCTCCGGAGGGAGGGAACATATGTATACCTATGGTGATTCACGTTGATGTATAGCAGAGGCTAACACTATATTGCAAAGTAATTATCCTCCACTTTAAAATAAAACAAAATTAAAAAAGCTAAGTTGATATACTATGTGGAAAGAGTTTATTTTATTAAGCATTTGTGAATGTTCAATTTTTTAAATTCACTTTTTCAAGGTTTCTTTATTTTAAAGTCAGATCTTTTCACAAACAAGTGAAATTATTCAAAATTATTTTTAGAATAACTTTGCAGCACTAGTGGGAGCAGAATAAAAAGGCTTTTAGATAATGACAAGGAGGAGCCTTTTCTCAGAACTCAAGCTAATGAATTAAATTTGTTTAAGGCGTCCCACTTCTTGGGCTTCCCTTCTGGCTCAGTTGGTAAAGAACCCACCTGCAATGCTGGAGACCTGAGTTCAATCCCTAGGTTGAGAAGATCCCCTGGAGAAGGAAAAGGCTCCACTCCAGTATTCTGGCCTGGAGAACTGCATGGACTGTATAGTCCATGCAGTCGCAAAGACTAGGACACAACTGAGTGACTTTCACTCATTAAGGCTTCCCAGGTGGCTCAATGGTAAAGAATTCACCTGCCAGTGCAGAAGACACAGGAGACATGGGTTTGATCCCTCGGTCGGGAAGATCCCCTGGAGGAGGAAATGACAACCCACTTCAGTATTCTTGCCTGGAGAATTCCATGGACAGAGGAGCCTGATGGGCTACAGTCCATGGGGCAACAGTCAAACATGACTGAGCCACTGAATGTGCATGCATTTATCTTGGTATAATTACAAGTGGAAAATATTAGAATTAACTAAGCATAGATAATCAAATATGATTTTTCTTTTTTAAAATTTTGTAACTAAAGCAATAGGTTTTGAGGCTGTCATTCTAACAACTTAAAAAAATTCTGTTGGTCTTCATACCTGAATTCATAGTTATAATAATCTACAAACCCTAAATTTCACCAACCAAATGCTGCAATACAAAAAATTGCTAAATGACTTAAAGAACTAACGTACCTACCATATGAATTTACTGTGATAATTCATTCATAATTATAGATAAGTAGCATTAATGTGACTCACTCCAGTACTCTCACCTGGAAAATCCGATGGACAAAGGAACCTGGTAGGCTGCAGTCCATGGGGTCTCGAAGAGTCGGACATGACTGAGCGACTTCACTTTCACTTTCCACTTTCATGTATTGGAGAAGGAAATGGCAACCCATTGCAGTGTTCTTGCCTGGAGAATCCCAGGGACGGGAGAGCGTGGTAGGCTGCCGTCTATGGGGTCACACAGAGTTGGACACCACTGAAGCAACTTAGCAGCAGCATTAATATGATACAAGTGTTTAGTATGAGTTGCTTCATACAAATCCATAGTCACTCAAGGTTATAGATCTCTTAGGAGTTAAGGTGTCTTTGGGTAACACTCTAAGAGTCACTGAGAAAGGATTTAGTAATCCATAAATTACCTGCAGACCACCGCAATATATGATCTTAAAAATGTTTTCTTTCATCATTTTTTTGGAATCTAATATTCGTTATTTGAAAAGGTGATTCTGAGTTTAAATAAATGTAAATTATTCTTTCTGTCTGTGGGAAGGATGTTGCAATTATATACAATAGTAAGATTTCAAATATAAGATGAAGGCATTGTTGTTCTACCTATAAAAGTGGGATCCCAGTTTAAAGGTTCCTCCTTTTGTGTTTCCAGTGACTGTTTCACAAGGACACTGATCTCCTGGAGAGACATGGTTCATAGAAGTCAGTGAACATTGAAAGCATCAGATACAAGGAATAAAGAGCCAGTTCAAATGAAGGAATGGTGTCCTTCTTAGGATACTTGTAAAGCAGAAATTCAGAGCTCTATTTGGATGAAAATTACTTCTGTGGGTTAAAAATATTGAATCTAGTACTTGACACATATTTAGCATATATGAGGCAAAAACTATGTTCCAGGTGTCTCAGTGGTCAAGAATCCACCTGCCAGTGTGGGAGACACAGGTTTGACACTTGGGTCAGGAAGATCGGTGGAGTAGGAAATGGCAATCCACTCCAGTATTCTTGCCTGGAAAATCCCATGGACAGAGCCTGGTGGGCTACAGTCCATGGTGTGGCAGAATCAGACACAAATGAACACATGAATGAATGACCCAGAAAACAAGTGTGTTGGTAACTAGAAAGCTCCAGAGGCTATCTCAGTGTCTCCAGTGCCCTTGCAAGTTCCTTGGTTTCTGGCAGAATTTGCAAAGTCTGTTTCCACTTTGTGGGAACTTCTGACATCGCACTTTTAACCAGATCTTTTCCCACATTATGTTGAAATTAACTTTTTTTTAAATTAATTTTTGTTTATTATTATTATTTTTTTTACTTTACAATACTGTAATGGTCTTGCAATACATTGACATGAATCCACCACAGGTGTACATGAGTTCCCAACCCTGAACCCCTCTCCCACCACCCTCCCCATATCATCTCTCTGGGTCATCCCCATGCACCAGCCCCAAGCATCCTGTATCCTGTATCAGACCTAGACTAGTGATTCATTTCTTACATGATAGTATACGTGTTTCAATGTTTCAATGCCCATCTCCCAAATCATCCCACCCTCTCCCTCTCCCTCAGAGTCCAAAAGTCTGTTCTTTACATCTGTGTCTCTTTTGCTCTCTTGCATACAGGGTTATCATTACCATCTTTTAAAATTCCATATATATGTGTTAGTATACTGTATTGGTGTTTTTCTTTCTAGCATACTTCACTCTGTATAATTGGCTCCAGTTTCATCCACCTCATTAGAACTGATTCAAATGTATTCTTTTTAATGGCTGAGTAATACTCCATTGTGTATATATACCACACCTTTCTTATCCATTCGTCTGCTGATGGACATCTAGGTTGCTTCCATGTCCTGACTATTACAAACAGTATTGTGATGAACATTGGGACACATGTCTCTTTCAGTTCTGGTTTCCTCAGTGTGTATGCCCAGCAGTGGGATGGCTGGGTCATAAGGCAGTTCTATTTGCAGTTTTTTTAAGGAATATCCACACTGTTCTCCATAGTGGCTGTACTAGTTTGCATTCCCACCAACAGTGTAAGAGGGTTCCCTTTTCTCCACATCCTCTCCAGCATTTATTGCTTGTAGACTTTTGGATCACAGCCATTCTGACTGGTGTGAAATGGTACCTCATTGTGGTCTTGATTTGCATTTCTCTGATAATGAGTGATGTTGAGCATCTTTTCATGTGTTTGTTAGCCATCTGTATGTCTTCTTTGGAGAAATGTCCATTTAGTTCTTTGGCTCATTTTTTGATTGGGTCATTTATTTTTCTGGAGTTGAGCTGCATAAGTTGCTTGTATATTTTTGAGATTAGTTGTTTGTCAGTTGCTTCATTTGCTATTATTTTTTCCCATTCCAAAGACTTTTCACCTTGCTTATAGTTTCCTTTGTTGTGCAGAAGCTTTTAATTAGATCCCATTTGTTTATTTTTGCTTTTATTTCCAGTATTCTGGGAGGTAGATCATAGAAGATCCTGCTGTGATTTATGTCAGAGAGTGTTTTGCCTATGTTCTCTTCTAGGGGTTTTATAGTTTCTGGTCTTACATTTAGATCTTTAATTCACTTTGAGTTTATTTTTGTGAATGGTGTTAGAAAATGTTCTAGTTTCATTCTTTTACAAGTGATTGACCAGTTTCCCCAGCACCACTTGTTAAAGAGATTGTCTTTAATCCATTGTATATTCTTGCCTCCTTTGTCAAAGCTAAGGTGTCCATGGGTGTGTGGATTTATCTCTGGGCTTTCTATTTTGTTCCATTGATCTATACTGAAGGATAATTGCTGTTAATTTTGGTTTCCGCTGTGCAACAACATAAATCAGCATGTACATACATTCCTTCCCTCTTGAGCTCCCTCCCACTTCACCTTCATCCCACCCCTCTGGGCCCACACAGAGCTCTGAGTTAAGTTCCCTGTGCTGTACAACCTCTTCCCACTAGAAAACACACAAAAAGATGCTCAAAATCTCTCATTATTAGAGAACTGCAAATCAAAACTACAGTGAGGCATCACTTCACACTGGTTATAATGGCCACCATAAAAAAAAAAAAAAAGATCTACAAACAATAAATGCTGAAGAGGACATGGAGTAGAGGGAATCCTCCTGCACTGTTGGTGGGGATGTAAACTGATCCACCCAGTACCAAAGACAGTATGAAGGTTAAAAAAAACTAGGACTAAAACTACCATATGACCCAGCAGTCCCACTACTGGGCATATACCCTGAGAAAAACATGATTCAAAAAGACACAAGTACCCCACTGTTAACTTCTTACATGACGGTCTTCTCTGTTACACTGTAAGCTATTTGAAAATAGATCAAAGTTTCTTTTACATTGGTCTTGTGCCTAAACGTGAAGGACGGGAAGCCTGGCATGTTGCAGCACATGGGGTTGCAAAGAGTCAGACTCAGCTTAGCGACTGAGCAACACATGGCTCCTCCTTTGCCGAAGTCTTATTGTCTTATCTGACCTCATCACAGCTATCTGAGGGGCCTGTAAGATTGTATCATTATTTCATTAAAATGACTGAAAGACTTCCCCTTGTGCACATGAGAAAACCTAAACTTTTCCATGGTCTGACCCTTGTCATCTCCATAATCTCTGTGTATGTCCCTCCTTTTTTGTCCAATGTCTTTCAATATTACTACTTTCTTTCAGTTCCTTCAGTCAGTCAAATTCTTTTCTATTTCAATTCCTCTTGTCCCTGAATTCCTTCCCTGACTCCCATTTCTGCCTCTATGACAGCTCAGCCTTGAGATCTCAGTTAAAATATTAACTGTTCATGAGCGTCTTTCCTTACTTTTCCTGTTTTAATGAGCCGATCTGCTGTGCACTGTGCTTTTTCCTTTACATGAATGGTTGGAATTTATAATTGGATATTTATTTGTGTGAACTTCCTGGGGTCAGGGTCCATGTCTGTTCTAATCAACATAATAAAATTAGCCTTTATCATGGTAGCTGGCACATAGTATATTCTTATTAAATATTTATTCAATAAATGAATGCATCTTTGTTTTCAATTATGGACATTCTGAAGGAAAGAAGACACTAAAAAATTCAGTGGATTAAAACAGTTGATGAACAGTTTTAGAAAGCAATATGAACTTGACTTTGAATGGTAACATAATTGCTGGAAAGATGGAAACAGGAAGTATATGTTTGTGGGCCCCTAACTGAATCAAAACGATGGAAAGAAAGCATCACTTCATACTCACTAAACAAGAACCTCTTAAAATATAGTTGTCTATTTTAATATTTCCAGAATGTTCCTATGTGCAACAGGCTTGAAAATAATGCACTGGATGTAGTAGGGTTTTTCGAGACTGACTCAGAAATCAAATATCTTTTCCCTCTGAAGACCTTTCAGGGACCAATGAAATAGTTACTAAGTGTTACCAAGTATAACCAGAAGTTTTAACTCTGTAAACAATAGCATATACATGCAGCAAACTCTTACTGATAAGTGATCAATATGATGGTTTTTGATGGTATTGAAAAAGTAAAACAGAAATTTCTTGGACCTGCTTTCTCTAGCCATTTGCTTTATTGTGAGTCAGACTCAAGTAAACTCTATCAGTTTTTGTTGTTCCTTCAAAATGTTCAAGACAAATTACAACAGGAGAGATATTAGCCTATTTTGTTACTTGCCAAAGATGTGAACAAACTGAAAAACATCCCTCTACCTAACTGAAACATTATTGACTCATTTTTGTACCAAAAAAATCTATTCCTGAAATGCTTTTAAAATTCTATTTATTTCCCGATTGATTTGAAGGAAATCAGGATAGGTCAGTTAATAAAGATAAAACTCAGGACAAGTTGTTGCTGTTTTTCTGTCACTAAGTTGTATCTGACTCTTTGAAACCCCATAGACTGCAGCATGGTAGGCTTCCCTGTCCTTCATCATCTCTGAGTTTGCTCAAAATCATGTCCACTGAGTCGGTGATGGCATCCAACCATCTCATCTTCTGCTGTCCCTTCTCGTCCTGCCTTCAGTGTTTCCCAGCATCATTATCTCTTCCAATAAGTCAGCTCTTCACATCAGATGGCCAAAGTATTGGAGCTTCAACTTCAGCATCAGTCTTTCCCATGAATATTCAAGATTCATTTCCTTTAGGATTGACTGCTTTGATCTTCTTGCTGTCCAAGGAACTCTCAAGAATCTTCTCTAGGACCACAATTCAAAAGCATCAGGTCGTCAGCACTCAGCCTTCTTTGTGATCCAACTCTCACATTCATCCACAACTATTAGAAAAACCATAGCTCTGACTATACAGATCTTTGTTAGCAAAGTGATGTCTATGCTTTTTAATGCACTGTTTAGGTTTGTCCTAGCTTTCCTTCCATTTTAGCATGTGGCATAGGTATAAATTTAAGTTGTGAAGAAGAAGAAAGGGATAACTTACATTTTTGTGTATTCCATTTTAAAATTTTTATTCCTATTTCTTATTAAGCTGCAGAGTTGTCAGTTTTCTGGTCTGCATGAACTCCTTACAAAAAACAAACAAACAAACAAACAGAAATACCTGCTGCCTGTTACCATAACACTTTTGTATATATTAAGAATTCGCTATAGATCCTGATGTTATGTGACTCCCATGCAGTGCAGTTAAACACAGGGAAGAGCAAATGTCTGAGTTGGTAAACTAGATATACTGGTCCCGTATTAACTGCTTTTTTTTTCCCTTGAAAAACTCATTCCTGAAAAATGAAGAATTTACTATTACTCCCTTGACTCTGTAGCTGAAGTATAGCTTTTGTCCAGTGAGGGACTGAACTTCCTTTTAAAAGTGCAGTGACCAGCTGAATTTGAATGGCCTCCCCACTGGCCAAAACTGAAAAATGAAACTTCATAGGCATCATGCTTCCATCAACATCAGCTATCTATTTGCATCTACTCAGGTTCAGATCATTAACTCAGTGAGAAAAATTGCCAGACTTAGAAAAAATCTAAATGGCATTCTCAAACTTTTAAGGGTAGCTATTTCTAGTATTATATTTTAAATAACATACAGGTAAGAAGGGGGCGACAGAGGATGAGATGGTTCGATGGCATCACTGACTCAATGGATATGAGTTTGAGGAAAATCTAGGAAATAGTGAAGGACAGGGGAACCTGATGTGTCGCAGTCCATTGGGTTGCAAAGAGTCGGACACAACTTAGCAACTGAACAATGATCCAAGAATGATTTCAGTAGTACCTACATCATTTCAATATGATACCAAATGTTTTGTTTGTTCTATGAGTTAGTTTGCTGATTCCTAGAATGTCGACGTTCGCTCTTGCCAGCTCTTGTTTGACCACTTCCAATTTACCTTGATTCATGGAACCGACATTCCAGGTTCCTATGCAATATTGCTCTTTACAGCATTGGACCTTGCTTCTATCAACTGTCACATCCACAACTGGGTACTGTTTTTGCTTTGGCTCCATCTCTTCATTCTTTCTGGAGTTATTTCTCCATTAATCTCCAGTAACATATTGGGCAC
>SJYC01043067.1:0-16149 GCA_006408675.1 Madoqua kirkii
TTAGGAGCTAATCTGAATGGTTAATAAATATGTAGATAAAAGCACAATCTCTCTTGTAAACATAACTGAAAAATGCAAATTGAAGCAGAAAAGAGTTTCTACTTCTACACTGGCAAAAATAATAAAATCTAGCAGTAAATATTTTGAGAAGCATGTGGAAAAAATGGAATTTTCATATACTGCTGGTGGGGTTAAAAACTACAAGCAATTAAATTGACTACATTATGTAGTTAAATTGAAGATTAGCATAGCATATAACTCAGCAATTCCCCTTCAATCTAGAACTCTCAAAAGGTACAAGAATTGTTATTGTAATATTGCATACAATGAAAAACCAGGAAAAAAGTTCAAAACACAAGCAAAAAAATATATCATGGTCTAGTATTAAAAAAATATTGCAAAACATTCAAAATGAATGAACTATGTCTAAATACAACAACATGCAAAATCTGGGAGACAGATTTTGAGAAGGAATAATAAACCCCACAGAATGCAGAGCTCTTTATAATACTAATTATATAAACTTTAAAATCAAATAATATACAGTTCATATAATATTGACTAATACACGAGTTTTAAAACATAAGACACACACTGGAGGACTTCACTGGTGGTGCAGTGATAAAGAATCCACCTTGCTGTGCAGGGGGCGTGGGTTCCACCCCTACTCTGGGAAGATTCCACATGCCTTGTGGCAACTAAGCTGGTGTGCTGCAACTTAATTAATTAAAAAAAATAAAATAAATGGGACATGCACTGGATTGATGCATGCCATTTTTGGAATATGTTCCTCCAAGAAAAGTGAGGATACATAAAGAAGAGACTCAAAACAATTCTGATCACAATGACTATGCACTGTTTATGAATAACATAAACATTTGTAGTGCATGGGTAATGTGTACAAGAGCACTTTCTATATTCACAGTATATTTGAAGTATCTGAAAGTATTAAACTAAATTAGGCAAGGCTGGGTTTTCAAGGGACATAAATAAAATCAAGCTAGTTAACACTAGTAGAAAATTTATTGATTTCTGACTTTAAGATACATAGGCAGCAGGCATGAATGGATTCAACTGCTCAGATAGTATCACAGGTCGTCTTTTTTCTTTCACTTTCCTTCTTTTCTTGGTCTTAACCCCATATGCTTTCTTCTTCCTGTTTTACTCTCAGCTTTTTGCATCTTCTTTCATTCTGCCTAGCCCTCTCCACTTGATGGGAGCTGGTTTAAGCCAGCTTCTCTCTTATAAGCCTCTACTTCCCATGATCTCACAGAATTATGTAGTAGTAAGATGACCAGCCCTCAAAATGGCACTGAGTGATGCTGCATTGGACAAAGTTGCCCATGGACAACTGGAAGACAGGACAGAAACTCTGCCATTATGTATTAGTCAGATCTCATTGGCTGTTCATGTCTAGCATCTATTCTCATAGGTTGGTGCTCTATTCTGAGAGATCAGCTCACATGCTTCCCTGGATACCCATTATTCTTGATGTTTCCTCTTGAAATGGGTCATTCAGTGGTAGTCTATTGTGTAGCAATGTGAGGTCCCAGTTCTGATGAACAATCCAACGAAAAGGAAGAAGGAACCTCCCAGAAGGAGCTCAGGCAATGCAGACAAGATAACTGATAGCAAGTAAACACACAGAACAGTAAGCTGACATAAATCCAATGTTGACAGGATATTTCAATACACTGTTTTCAGATTCTGACAGATTGACAACAAAAAATAAGGGTATAGCAAATTCAAGTAAGGTAATAAATAAAGTAGGACTAATATGTCTCTATCCTGTGGAGAACACTGCTTCTCACACTTTCATGAAAAAATGAATCATGCAATGGATGAAAAACTGTCTCAAGATATCCCAAATTAAATATTTTTCAGGCTACAACTTGTGATCGCAATTCACCACACACATTTAGTAATTAAAAGAAAATGAACAAGTGAACATAGAGAATACCATAAAAACTGGTACTCTAGAAAAACTATTGGGTCCAGAAGAAATAAGTACATGCCTTTGAAAATAAAGAGGGTTCAGGAGAACACACATCCACCACTGTGTATGATTTTCTTCCAAAGTGTTACTCATTATTTGAAGGAGTTCACCACTAGCAACTCACCATTATTCCCAATCTTTGTCCTCTCTCAGTGGTTGCATTGTTTAAATGTTAGAGTTCTCCCTTAAGAAATCTGGTGAGAGCTTTTTTCTTTTAAAAATGCACACATACAGGTGCTTCTCTGGTGGCTCAGTGGTAAAGAATCTGCCTGCCAATGCAGGAGATGTGAGCATGCAGGAGCATCCCACATGCAGAGGAGCAACTAAGCCCAGGAGCCCCAGCTACTGACACCTGCACACCTTGCAGCCTGTGCTCCACAACACGAGAAGCCACAGCAGTGAGGAGCCTGGGCACTGCAACTGAAAATCCACACCTCCCCTCCCCACGGCTGCAACTAAAGAAAAGCCTGCACAGCTATGAAGAACCAGCAAAGCCAAAAATAAACAAATTTTTTAAAATGCACACATGCTATCATAAATTCATAGACATACACACACAGGCATGCACACTTGATTACTGCATATATTTCAAATATAACAAAATCTATTTGTCCATGCCAAGCTTAGAATTTCTTCATTAACCCTTTGATTTTATTTTAGCATCAAAGACACAGTCCCACTGCTGGGCATATACACCAAGGCAACAAGAATTGAAAGAGATATGTGTACCCCAATGTTCATCACAGCACTGTTTATAATAGACAGGACATGGAAGCAACTAGATGTCCATCAGCAGACGAATGGATAAGAAAGCTGTGGTACATATACACAATGGACTATTACTCAGCCATTAAAAAGAATACATTTGACTCAGTTCTAATGAGATGGATGAAACTGGAGCCGATTATACAGAGTGAAGTAAGCCAGAAAGAAAAACACCAATATAGTATACTAACACATATATATGGAATTTAGAAAGATGGTAATGATGACCCTGTATGCGAGACAGCAAAAGAGACACAGATGTAAAGAACAGACGGGTGGGATGATTTGGGAGAATGGCGTTGAAACCTGTATACTATCATGGAAGAAACGAATTGCTAGTCTAGGTCTGATACAGGATACAGGATGCTTGGGGCTGGTGCATGGGGATGACCCAGAGAGATGATATGGGGAGGGTGGTGGGAGGGGGGTTCAGGGTTGGGAACTCATGTACACCTGTGGCGGATTCATGTCAATGTATGGCAAGACCAATACAGTATTGTAAAGTAAAAAAATTTAAAAAATAAAAGCATAAAACCCCCCACACATGCCAATAGAAGAAAAAAAAAGACAAACCAGAAAACAATGTCCTTTACTTAATATTTTGACAAGCCTCTGGGTATTGTTCTAGCTTTATGTTCCTGACAATGATTCCCCTAATTGTACTGTCTAATACTTACCCTGAAGCAAATTGTCATTTCCCTGAACACAGACAAGCCTAGATAATCTATAGGTTTTAGTGAAAGAAGAGGACCCCCACTTGGGAAGAGTAGGTCAATACCTTCACTGATACCTGGAGATGTTTTCCACTCACTGTCCGTGTGTGCTGATCAATCAGTAAGCTTTGAGTCACCTTGATGGCATCAAAGGAAAAGTGCTCTAGCCAAAAACGCACATTACTTTTGTTTACTTTTCTATGAAGCCAGCAAGATCTGGCTGGGAGATTGAACTATGACTGAGGGAAAAAAAAGGCGAAGAGAAAGGCAAAGCAAAATAAACAAAATGTAAGCTGCACAAAGGAAAAAAAAAAACAAAAGAAGTACTTCTTACAATATGATGATGCTGCCTATATAGGCCAGCAATGCTCATGAGGATAGACATTCATCTGTCTTACTTCCCACGGTGGTCTAGACCTGCTTCTAGGAGAAGCACAATCAATATTTGTTGACTAAGTGAAGACACAGTAGTGTATTTTTTATTTTGATTTCTTGCCTAGGTCCTAACCTATTTGTGTCTTATAGAGGAGAGTTCTTCATTTCAGCTCTCCAGCGTGACTAGAGGCTGAGGCAGCCAACTTCCATACATACCTGGATCTGACTTTCTAGCTTTGGTTTCAGTCTCTCTCCTGAATATCTGACATCAGAAATTCTCCCAGAAGTCCTCATCCTCTGCCCTTACTCCTTAAAGTAAGTCTTAAAAGGAAACTCATAATAACCCTCTACCCAGGTAGCTCAGTCAGTAAAAAGCCTGCCCTCAATGCAGGAGATGCTGGAGATATGGGTTCAATTCCTGGGTTGGGAAGGGAACCTTTCCCCTGGAAGAGGGCACCGCAACCCACTTCGGTATTCTTGCCTGGAGAATCCTATGGACAGAGGAGCCTGGCTGGCTACAGTCTGTAAGTCACAAAGAATCAGACAGGACCAAAGCAACTGAGCAGACAGCAATGGTAACAACCCATTGCTCAATAAATCTAAAATTGCCAGCAAGTGGTTTAATTGTTCTCAGTACCATTAGATGTTATGTGTTCTTTTAATTTTTCTGCTTAATAAGAGGTCCTCTTACTCTTAATATAGTTCTTGTGTTTTGCTTACCAGTGGCATGTGAAAAGATGATCAGTTTATTTAATCAGCAGAAGAGTGCCAAATAAATCACAAGAAAATCAGTAAGATGGTTGATATCGTTGAAATGAAAAACAGGGAAAAGTGGAACTCCCAAAAGGTACTGGTAAGACTATGCATGCCTACTAAATCAGCTCAGTAATGTCTGACTTCTTGCAATCCTATGGACTGTAGCCCACCAGGCTCCTCTGTTCATGGGATTCTCCAGGAAAGAATACTGGAGTAGGTTGCCGTTCCCTCCTCCAAAAGATATTCCTGACCCAGGGACAGAACCAGTGTCTCCTGTGCCTCCTGCATTGCAAAGCAGATTCTTTACCACTAAGACATCAGGTGAGCCAGGTAAGACTACACACTGATACAATCAATTAATTAGGCAACTATTTAGCAGTATCTATTTAAAGTGTGTCATATTAATATTCTATAGACAAGCAATTCCAGTCCTAGATATGAGCCTAATAGAGAAGGATACAAATATTCACAAGGAAAAATATGAAAAAATTTTATAGCAATATTTTTCTATAATCAGAAAGAGATATAACCCAAATATTCATTGACAGTAGAATGGACAGATGAATTGCAGTGAATTCACACAATAAGATCCTACATAATAATGCAAATAGACAATTTTTTTGCTACATGCAATAACTCAGAGGGAACTCTGGCAAAGAATTATAAGACATACTGAGTACATACTGCAAGATTCCAGCAGGCTTTAGTGATACTCAAAATGTATATATTACGTCTCTCTAAATAAATGCTACCTTCCAAAGAAAGGAACAAAATTTCCCTTGTTTAAATATATGTCTTGAATTCATCTTCTGGGAAGATGGAGTAGTGAAACTTAAGTACAGCTTAAATCCAGACATTATATGTAAAACAAACATAAGAATACTCTAAAAGGTGGAGAGAGTGAAGCAGACTGTTTAGTGACCAGAGAAAAATCTTGGTGGTCAAAGTCCCTAAATGTTCCTTTTTGCTGCATATATACCAGACACGGAACTGAAAGTGCCAACAACCCTGGAAAAACAACAGCCTCAGACAAAAATGCCCCAACAAAAATCGGCTCTCTGTTTAACCGTAGGGCCAGGAAAGGGGAAGACTAGCAAGCCAAAAAAAAAAAAAAAAAAATCGAACATTTGTATCCTCAGAGTTCCAGAAGGAGAAGAATTTGGGACTGAAAAGTACTTGAGTGAATGAATGTAAACTTCTCTCCAATATGCCAAGACCAATAAACATGCAGATTTAAGAAGCTGAAGAAATCCAAAGTGGGATCCATACCAAGACACATCATAATTAAGCTTCTGAAAACTAAAGACAAAGAAAAAACCTTGAAAGCAGCCAGAGAAAAACAAGATTTTATCTGCTGGAAAAAAATTATTAGAATTACAACGCATTTCTCTCAGAAACCATGGAGGGCAGAGGAAGTGACGTACCATTTCTAAGGTGCCAGAAACAAAGAACTGTCAACCCAAATGCTATACCCAGCAAAAATATCCTTCATGAATGAAGGGAAAATCAAAACAATATCAAATGAAGGGTAACTAAGAGAATATGTTGACAGAAGACATACCCTAAAGCAACTACAGGATGTCCTATAAACAGAAAAGAAATGATTTTTAAAAAGGAACCTTGGAACACTGAGAAGATGACAGAAAACAGTGAACCAAAATAATATGGGAAAATACATTGGATTTTCTTTCTTTTGAGATTTCTAAATTATATTTGATGATTGAAGTGAAAATCATAACATTGTCTGACATGGTTCTAAATGTATGTGGAGGACATATTTAAGACAATTAAAATACCAACAGCAGAGGGTAAAGAAACATAAAGTGAGGTAATGTTTTTATACTTCATATGAACTGCTAAAGTAATGATACTAGAAGATTATGATGAGATGCACATATTTAATATGGAGAAATCACTAAAAAGAGCTCTTCAAAGAGGTGCAATCAAAAGTACAATAGATAAATCAAAACAGAGTTCTAAAAATTATTCAGAAAACCTACCCAGAGAAATGGAAAAAACCAGGAAACATATATATATGTGTGTGTATATATATATATATATATATATATATTTGTGTGTGTATAACTGAATTACTAGTCATTCATCCAAAGAAATTAAGGCTTATGTTCACAAGAAAAACAATTTGTGGTTTAGTCACTAAGTCATGTTTGACTCTTTTGGACCATAGTCCATCAGGCTCCTCTGTCCATGGGATTCTCCAGGGAAGAATATTGGAGTGGTTTCCATTTCCTTCATCAGAGGATCTTCCTGACCCAGGGACTGAACCCGCATCTCCTGCATTGGCAGGTGGGTTCTTTACCATTGAACCGTCAGGGAAGTCTGTGAATAGCTAGCTATACAAGACTATTTATATCAGCTCAATTCATCACATCCCAAGTTGGAAACAGTGCATGTATCTTGGTGGGTGAATGGTTAAACAAAGTTTGATACATCCATAGCTTGCAATTCTATTCAGCAATAAAAAGGAAGTTATGCAGAGTGATAAAAGCCAATCCAAAAAGTTTGCATGCTAAACATTCAATGAGAATGTTTGCAACATTCTCAAAAAGGCAAGTTGTAGATATGGAATAGATTAGTAGGTAAGAGAGTTAAGCTGGAGAAGGCAATGGCACCCCACTCCAGTACTCTTGCCTAGAAAATCCCATGGACGAAGGAGCCTGGTGGGCTGCAGTCCATGAGGTCGCTGAGGGTCAGACACGACTGAGCGACTTCACTTTCACTTTTCACTTTTATGCATTGGAGAAGGAAATGGCAACCCATTCTAGTGTTCTTGCTTGGAGAATCCCAGGGACGGCGGAGCCTGGTGGGCTGCCTTCTATGGGGTTGCACAAAGTCGGACAAGACTGAAGTGATTTAGCAGCAGCAAGAGAGTTAAGCATGGAGTAGAGGTGGATAGAAGTGGGTCTAGTTATAACAAAGCATCTTAAGAGATTTTTATGGTGATGAAAACATTCTGTATTTTGACTATCAATGTCCATATCTTAGTTTTGATATGTCAATATAGTTTCACAGAAAGTACCAATAGGGGAAGCAATAGATTAAGTGGAATACACCTGCGTTGTTTCTTTTTTAAAAGATTTATTCATTTGCCTATTTTTATTGTATATGTCTGTATGGTTGTGCTGGGTCCCTGCTGCTGCATGGGCTTCTCTCTAGTTGTGGCTAGCAGGGGCCAGTTTCTAACTGTGTTGCACGAACTGATTTAACAGCTTCTCTTTTTGCAAAGCAGAATCCAGGTGCACAGGCTTCAGTAGCTGCAGCATGTGGGCCCAGTAGTTGCAGCTCCCAGACTTCAGAGTGCTGGTTCAACAGTTATGGTGTGTGGGTTTAGTTGCTCTCTGGCATGTGGGATCTTCTCTGACCAAGGATCGAACCCGTGTCTCCTGCATTGTCAGGCAGATTCTTTACCACTGAGCCACCAAGGAAGCTCTCTGCATTATTTCTTACACCTGCATGTGAATCTGTAATTTCCTCTGCAAGAAATTAATTAAAAACTGCCTGTCTTTTGTGTTGCACGATATATTCTGCATACAGAATTGCAGCTCAATAATTGTTGACATGCTTTGTTACTTAAACCATTTCTACTGGAATCACTGATGACTCAAGGTCCACTAATAACTATTATTTGAAATCTTACTTAGATATTGCATAGTGATTAGTTTTGTACCTTTGTGTATTGTGTGTGTATGTGTTTATATTTTTAAATTTGATGGATGTCAGAATGTCATATGGTCATTTCCTGGGGCATACTTTCATAGAAGGGATGGAAAAGTCTGTACTTTAGTGTCCTTTACAGAATTTTTTTTTTTGCTTCTATTGTGTGATGTCTCTCTTATTCTGTGACTGACCTATGCATTATTGAAATAATTTGCTTTTAAAAACTACATCAATGGTCAATAATAATCAAAATAATATTTCTTGTTCTAATGCCAATCTTGAATAATGGATTCTAATAATGAGTTCTTCTAAAATATTAGATCTCTAAATTTTCTATGAGCACTGCATCACCAAAATAAATACATAGAATCTCAACAAGGAGAGGAGGCTTCCCAGGTGGCACTAGTCATAAATAACCCACCTGCATGTGTAGGAAATGCAGGACACACGGTTTCAGTCCCTGGTGGGAAAGATCCCCTGGAGAAGGAAATGGCACCCTCTCCAGTATTCTGGCCTGGAGAATCCTGAGGACAGAGGAGCCTGATGGGCTACAGTCCACAGGGTTGAAATAGTTGAACGTGACTGAGCAACCTAGCACACATGCAACAGGAGAAAGAACTGACATGTATTTGATTTTTACTAAAGCACCAGACCATAGACTCAATTTTCTGTTTTCTCCAGACCAGTCCTCAGTAATAATAGTTGGATATTATTATCCCCATTTAATAGTGAGAAAATTAAGATTTAGTGAAACTGAATTTTTAGTCTAGGTCAGATAGCATAACATGCAAAAGCTAACATGGCCAGCTGATGCGAAGAACTGACTCTTTGGAAAAGACCTGATGCTGGGAAAGATTAAAGGCAGGAGAAGGGGGCAACAGAGGATGGGATGGTTGGACGGCATCACCGACTGGATGGACATGAGTTTGAGCAAGCTCCAGGAGCTGGTGATGGACAGGGAAGCCTGCAGTGCTGAAGTCCATGGTGTTGCAGAGTCAGACATGACTGAATGACTGAACTGAATATTTCAGAATCTGTGATTTTTCAATGCATTAGACTTCTTCCCAAATAGCAAAAAAGCAATTAACCAGGATGTTTAGATGATCTTGTGTTTACTTTTGAAAAGCCTCATAAGTTTCTAGCTTTCTTTATAAAATACACAGGAGAAATATTTAGAAAATGAAAACTGTGTCAGTTGCCCTTTAATCAAATCAGATGATGTCAGATACTAAAAATACTTTGGGATTTTCCCTTTTCGTTCTTGAACAGCATCCCTTGAAATATGATCTGACAAATGTGTCTCTCTTTTTCCCTAGGTTTTTCTCAGCAGTGACCTTATTTTATGGATATTGCTGAAAATAATCTTCCAGTCATTCTTCTTCCTCCCTAAAAAGCTTGGTTCCAGCATGTCATTAGTGATTTATGGCTCCTTACTACCTGGCGTCATCAAGGGGTAGAATATATATATATATATATATATATATATATTTGCCCTCAGGAAATGGAAAGGAAACATGAATAAAAATCGCATGGTTGATTGGCCTGTTTCTGGTAGGGTAGGCCACCTTTAATAGAAATCAGTTTTTCTCCTCTTTCTCTAACTTGCTGTATCTCTGAAATAAATGGAATTTCTGTCCAGACTTCTCCTTTCATTCCACTTTTACAATATCATTAAGTGTTAACTTATGTGATGTAGACTCAAAATCTGAAGTGGTCCTGAAGAACGGAAATCAATTAGGTCTTATGTAGTCAGCAAAGAGCAGTTTAGACATATCTCCTGCTCAGGAAAAGAAGAGACCACTTCTAGCCAGGGCAGTGACCGTGCCAAGGTCAGCCAGCATCCTCTACAGATATCGGATTCCAGGAAGAAACAGAACTGCCTGCAGCAGAGACTGTGAGTTGAGGGGTAAAAGAATAAAAAAAGATTAGTTAAGAAGCCAGATTGTAGAGCATTGTGTTTTTGTTCAGTCACTCAGTTATGTCCAACTCTTTGCGACCCCATGGGCTGCAGCAGGCCAGGCTTCGCTGTCCTTCACTATCTCCTGGAGTTTGCTAAAACTCACGTCCATTGAGTCAATGATACCATTCAACCATCTTACCCTCTGTTGCCCTGTTGTCTCCCCGCCCTCAGTATTTCCCAACATCAGGGTGTTTTCCAGTGAGTCAACTCTATGCATCATCTGGCCAAAGTATTGGATCTTCAGCTACAGTATCAGTCCTTCCCATGAATATTCGGGGTTGATTTCTTTTAAGATTGACTGGTTTGATTTCTTTGCAGTCCAAGGGACTCTCAAGAGTCTTCTCAAGCACCACAGTTTGAAAGCATCAATTCTTCAGGGCTCAGCCTTATTTATGGTTTAACTCTCACATCTGCACATGACTACTAGAAAAGCCATAGCTTTGACTATATGCACCTTTTCCAGAGAAGTGTTGTCTCTGCTTCTAATATGCTGTCTAGGTTTATCATAGCTTGTGAGAACCACCAAAATGATTCAGTATAAATGAATAGGTGTCATTGAAGTTACATCTTCAGATTTTTTCTGATCTCCATACAATAGAAACAATGTTGTACTTGGTGAAGTTTATATATATAAATATATATATATATATATATTTATATTTATATCGAAAAACAAATCAGCTTTCTGTGGCACTGTGTTCTTCAGGAAGACCAGATAAAAATGAAACAAAAGTAAAGGTGTTGACCAGCTACTATTTGCCTCTAGCTTGAAAGTGGAGTTTGCTCAATTATGTCCTACTCTTTGCAACTCCATAGACTATACAGTCCATGGAATTATCCAGGCCAGAATACTGGAATGGGTAGCCTATCTCTTCTCCAGTGGATCTTCCTGACCCAGGAATCAAACAGGGGTCTCCTGCATTGCAGGCAGATTCTTTACCAACTGGGGTATCAGGGAAGCCCTAAAATACAGACACAGGTTCAGATATAGATTTAGATATAAATGTAGCCATTCCCTTCTCATGAAATTTACATATTAGTTATTATTCTATCAGTTTCACACACACATATACACACAATAACAAAGCTAAGAGAGATTACATACATCCTCAAGAATACACAGCTCAGTAGTAGGAGGTAAATTGTGGGCTCAGATCTACTATATTTTTCCAAACTGTACTTCCCAAAAGTCTTTGTCCAGAGTTTTCTTGTAGAGGAGACGAGAGAGTGAACAAGAGTTAATATAATTTTGTCCAGCTAACACCTTCATGAAACCAGTGTTAGGAAGAATCTGGAGCTTAGTCAGTCAGTTCAGTCACTCAGTTGTGTCTGACTCTTTGCAATCCCATGTACTGCAGTACACCAGGCTTCCCTGTCCATTACCAAATCTTGGAGCTTGTGCAAACTCATGTCGATCAAGTGGTGATAGCATCCAACCATCTCTTCCTCTGAATTCCCTTCTCCTCCTACCTTCAATCTTTCCCAGCATCAGGGTCTTTTTCAAATGAGTCAGTTCTTTGCATAAAGTGGCCAAAATATTCGAGGTCCAGTTTCAGCATCAGTCCTTCCAATGAGTCTTCAGGACTGATTTCCTTTAGAACTGACTGTTTTGATCTCCTTGCAGTCCAAGGGACTCTCAAGAGTCTTTTCCAACACCACAGTTCAAAAGCACCAATTATTTGCTCTGGAGCTTAGAGAAGCAATATTATCTGCTCATAGTCCCAAAGCTGAGAGAGGAAAGAATGAACAGAAAAGAGTTAATCAGCCAGATAGAAGTAAGGCATATCAGAGGCTAATTCTTGTCCTTTAAAAACATTTTTTTTTAATTGGCTGCCCCAGCTCTGAGTTGTGGCACATGGGCTCTTTGATCTTCACTGCAACATGTGCCTTTTCTGTTGTTGTTGTTGCCGCATTTGAACTCTTATCTGTGGCATATGGGATCTATTAGTAGATCCCTGAGCAGTGATCGAACCCCGGCCCTCTGCATTAGGAGCATGGAGTCTAAGCCCCTAGAGAAGTCCCTAATGTTATGCTGTTTTATGTTATTCTGCAGTATCCAAAACATATGAATTGAAGTTTGAGCCAAGCATAAATATTGGCTAAAGCCCTGGGTAACATTATTCTTGATGATCTCAGTCATTCAGCATTGCCTACTCAGTGACTATTCTCAGAAAATACCCTATTTAAGTTTCAGGAAATCCAATGAGCACATCAGAGCATGGTGATTTGTGCTCAATCATGTCTGACTCTTTGCGCCCCAGGGACTATAGCCCAGTAGGCTCCTCTGTCCATGGGATTCTTCAGGCAAGAATACTGGAATGGGTTGCCACTTCCTATGCCAAGGGATCTTCCAAACCCAGGGATCGGACCTGTGTCTCTTATGTCTCTTGCACTGACAGGCAGGTTCTTTACCACTAATGCCACCTGGAAAGCCATGGTGTTTTACCAGGTTGAAATCACCAAAGAACTCATAGCACTGGAAGAAAGGAAATTTGCATACACTACAGTAATCCACTTGCAATGCAGGAGACCTGCATTCCATCCCTGGGTTGAAAAGGTCCCTTGGAGAGGGCATTGCAACCCAATCTAGTATTCTTACCTGCAGAATCCCCATGGACAAAGGAGCCTAGTGGGCCACAGTCCACAGGGTCACAAAGAGTGGCTAATCACACACACAGGCACAGTAACCTGCATGCTATCTAATAGGGATTCAATAAATGGCACTAGGCTGGTCCAAGAGTTGGTTCTGCTTACAGAAGAGTCTGTAATGAGAATAGACGTCTATTTCTCCCTGAAGTTATCTGTGTGCAGGAAAGGATGTTCTGTCCCCTCTGAGAAATCAGGAGTTCAGGTCATCAAAGGGAGAAGCAAAATGAAAACAATCTTTTGTTGCCAGTTATGTTTTGGTTTCTTTTCACATCTATCTCATTAACATGTTGGTGTGTTCTGATGAGAGAAAAAAATTATGAGTTTAATTTTAGAAATTCAAACTATTATCATAACTAAGCAAGAGAATGTAGATTCTCAGAACAACAAAAAAGAGTATTTTTTACTTTGTTCATGTCTCATACGTGAAGAGAAGTAAGTGGAACTTTAAAAGTTATCTTTGACAATATTGCTTCCTGGAGAATCCATCCACAACTGTCAGTCATTCTGTTCCTAAATCATTACATCCAGTTACACGAATGTTAGGGTCAGGAATGGCTTGCAGCTGGGATCAAGCTGGAATCAAGATTGCTGGGAGAATTATCAATAACCTCAGATATACAGATGACACCACCCTTATGGCAGAAAGTGAAGAGAAACTGAGAGCCTCTTGATGGAAGTGAAAGAGGAGAGTGAAAAAGCTGGCTTAAAATTCAACATTCAAAAAACTAAGATCATGGCATCCAGTCCCATCACTCTATGGCAAATAGATAAACAATAAAAACAGTGAAAGACTTTATTTTCTTGGGCTCCAGAACCACTGCAGATGGTGACTGCAGCCATGAAATTAAAAGATGCTTGTTCCTTTGAAGAAAAGCTATGACCAACCTAGACAGCATATTAAAAATCAGAGACACTACTTTGCCATCAAAGATCCATCTTGTCAAAGCTATAGTTTCTCCAGTAGTTATGTATGGATGTGAGAGTTGGACTATAAAGAAAGCTGAGCACTGAAGAATTGATTATTTTGATCTCTGGTGTTGCAGGAGACTCTTGAGAATCCTTGGAATGCAAGGAGATCCCACTAGACCATCCTAAAAGAAATCAGTCCTGAATATTCACTGAAAGGACTGATCCTGAAGCTGAAATTCCAATTTTTTGGCCACCTGATGCAAACATCTGGCTCATTAGAAAAGACCCTGATGCTGGGAAAGATTGAAGGCAGGAGGAGAAGCAAATGGCAGAGGACGAGATGGTTGGATGGCATCACCAACTTGATGTACATGAGTCTGAGCAAGTTCCAGGAGTTGGTGATGAATATGGAAGCCTGGTGTGCTGCAGTCTTTGGGGTTGTGACATGACTGAGCAACTGAACTGACTGACTAACTACTTGCAGTGCCAAGAAGAGCATCGTCTCCAATTTCACCTTTTTTGTGATCTTCAAGCTACACTTCCTCTTTCCCTTCTTTGTTCTAAGGTCTACCATCTTATGCTCTTTCCTTTTACCATCTGCATGACTCCTTGTTTTCTGCAGGTTTTTCATCGTCTGAGTTATAATAGCCATGCCCCCTACACACATCAGAGGCTTACTTCTATGGGTAATCAGAATTACTGTTCAGGAGCAAGATTCTACAAGTTGCACCCAGAAAGCTCCCAGTCACTCTTCTGCTACCATCTCTCTACTTTTTAAAAAAATTAATTTGTTTATTGTTTTTAAATTTTTGCAATGTTGTGTTGGTTTCTGTCATATACAACAATGCAAATTATTCTCATATGATTTCTTTAAATATTTTAATCATTATCTGTAGTGTGCAAATAAATATAACACTTCCTCTTTCTAGTATCTCGGAGAAGGCAATGACACCTCACTCCAGTACTCTTGCCTGGGAAATCCCATGGGCGGAGGAGCCTGGTAGGCTGCAGTCCATGGGGTCGCAAAGAGCTGGACTGAGCGACTTCACTTCCACTTTTCACTTTCATGCATTGGAGAAGGAAATGGCAACCCACTCCAGTGTTCTTGCCTGGAGAATCCCAGGGATGAGGGAACCCAGTGGGCTACCATCTATGAGGTCGCACAGAGTCAGACACGACTGAAGTGACTTAGCAGCAGTAGCAGCTTTCTAGTATCTATGCTGTTGTCAGTTGCTAAGTCGTGTCTGACTCTTTGCAACCCCATGAATTGCAGTACACCAGGCTTCTCTTTCCACCACTGTCTTCCTTAGTTTGCCCAACCTAACACCCGTTGAGTCAGTGATGTCAGTTTCTATAGCCATTCTTTATAAGTATAGCTTTTTAAGTCACACATCTGGATGAGTTTCTGAGTTCTAGTATTTACTAGCTGTACAAATTTCAGCAAGTCACCTAAACTCTGTGTGTCTTTATCTGTAAGATAACATGTAATGATGTTGTCTATCACATAGACTTATTTTGAGGATTCAAAGAGAAATTTGCACTTGAAGTACTGAGTGGCTCAGTGCTAAGTGTTTGTTCAGAGTACTTTTTCACAGTGCCAAGTGCAGTTAACAGACAGAATAATGACACATCCCAAAGACTCTCACTTTCTATCATCAAAACCAGTGAAAATGGGACCTTACACGTAAAAGAGAGATACAATTCACTTAAATATATTGAAAGGAGAGGTTATCTTGGATCATCCAATTGGACCTTATGTAATAATTAGGACCCTCATAAGAGGAGGGCATGAGGTTCACAGTCATAGAGATGAGATGTGACAAAGGGAGCAGAAGTTGGAGAGATACACGTTGAAAATGGAGGAGGGGGCCACAAGCCATGGAATGTGAGTGATCTGCAGAAATCAGGAAAAGCAAGGGAATGGATCCTCCCTTACAGACCCCAGAAGGAATGAAATTCTTCCAACACCTTGATTTTAGCTCAGAAGACCCAGGGAAGACGTCTGACCTCCAGAACTGAAACATAAAGGATCAATGTGTTTTGTTTTGAATTTTATTTTTACTTTATTTTACTTTTCAATAATGTATTGCTTTTGCCATACATTGACATGAATTCACCACGGGTATATACGAGCTCCCAATCCTGGACACCCCTCCCACTTCCCACCCCATATCATCTCTCTGGATCAGCCCTGTGCACCAGCCCCAAGCATCCTGTATCCTGTATCGAACATAGACTGGTGATTCTTTTCTTACATGATAGTATACAGGTTTCAATGCCATTCCCCCAAATCATCCCACCCTCTCCCTCTCCCTCAGAGTCCAAAAGTCCATTCTATACATCTGTGT
>SJYC01043068.1:0-24259 GCA_006408675.1 Madoqua kirkii
TTTTTTTTTAATTTATCAAGGTTAGATTTATGGCCCAGGATGTGATCTATCCTGGAGAAGGTTCTGTGAGCACTTGAGAGAAAGGTGAAATTTATTGTTTTGGGGTGAAATGTCCTATAGATATCAATTAGGTCTAACTGGTCTATTGTATCATTTAAAGCTTGCGTTTCTTTGTTAATTTTCTGTTTAGTTGATCTGTCCATGGGTGTTAGTGGGGTATTAAAGTCTTCCACTATTATTATGTTATTGTTAATTTCCCCTTTCATACTTGTTAGCATTTGTCTTACATATTGCGGTGCCCCTATGTTGGGTGCATATATATTTATAGTTGTTATATCTTCTTGGATTGATCCTTTGATCATTATGTAATGGCCTTCTTTTTCTCTTTTCACAGCCTTTGTTTTAAAGTCTATTTTATTGGATATAAGTATTGCTACTGTTGCTTTCTTTTGGTCTCTATTTGCTTGGAATTAATGTTTTTAAGACTAAAAGTTTGTGATATTGATAATTTGTTACAGCAACAACAGGGAAATGGATAGAAGTGGAAACATAAAGGACTTGAAAAGGAAAAATGTAACTAGAATGTCTCTCATCATCTTGTCCTTTTTTCTTCCATCTGCCCCACCCTCAAACCTGGCTCCTTAGCCACCCCTGAGAGAGACAGTAAATGAAGATGGAAAAGACTTAGGGAGAGTGAGAGAAAAGCTTTCTGTTGGATGTAGAGAGGATATTATATAGCCATCTTTATATGAAGGAAGATATTTAGTCATGAAAACCACAAATAAACCAACATTAACAATGACAAAAACTCAAATGGGCAAAACTAAAACACTGTCTTTCCTTTTGACACAAGGCATTCCTCTCATTCATTTATTCCTCCTCTCAACACATCCAGGGTTCTATCCAGTTCTCTGTGACAGAAAACATTTTCTTGTCAATATTTAGCTTGGATGTAGAGAGGATATTATATAGCCATCTTTATATGAAGGAAGATATTTAGTCATGAAAACCACAAATAAACCAACATTAACAATGACAAAAACTCAAATGGGCAAAACTAAAACACTGTCTTTCCTTTTGACACAAGGCATTCCTCTCATTCATTTATTCCTCCTCTCAACACATCCAGGGTTCTATCCAGTTCTCTGTGACAGAAAACATTTTCTTGTCAATATTTAGCACTCAGGATATCTAATCCTAAACTGGTCATTTTCTTCTTTCCGTCTTTAAATCAAAATCCTAGCAAATGAATGATGATTTTAACTGTATCCTATATTCACAGTTATAAGAAATTCACTTCATCTCTCAAATTATGAACTTTAGTATATTCATCCATCCCTATATAACCTTCACCATTTTTAGGAATATTTTATCAGAGATATGTATCCTATATCTGTCCCCTTCTCACCTTTCTGTTTTTATTACTTCTTGTCTGAATGGGCTTCCCTGGTGGCTCAGACAGTTAAGAATCTGCCTGCAATGTGGGAGACCTGGGTTCAATCCCTGGGTTGGGAAGATTTCCTGGAGGAGGGCATGGCAACCCACTCCAGTATTCTTGCCTGGAGAATCCCTATAGACTAAGGAGTCTGGTAGGCTACAGTGCATGAGGTTGCAAAGAGTCTGACATGGCTGAGTGACCAAACACAGCACATACTTGCCTGAATATTTTTCTTATATGTTTTACTGGGGTTGCAGGTGCCAATTTCTTCTCTGTTCAGTTTAGGAAACCTGCTGACATCCCTGGAGGCTCAGATGGTAAAATATCTTCCTACAATGCAGGAGACCTGGGTTCAATCCCTGGGTCAGGAAGATCCCCTGGAGAAGGAAATAGTAACCCACTCCAGTATTCTTGCCTGGGAAATCCCATGGATAGACGAGCCTGGCAGGCTACAGTCCATGGGGTCGCAAAGAATCAGACATGACTGAGCAACTTCACTTCACTCACCATGCTCAACATCTCAAATTATAATTTTTAACTTGTTTAAAGATGTTGATGATGACAGAGGGTGTTGAAGCTTGGGTAGTCTAAGACTAGCATTCAGATAACAGGGAAGGAATTGGGGGAATAAACCAAGTAGGCATGTCTGAGTATGAAAAGGAGAGACATGGACATGGGGGAGATAAATGAGTTGGATATAGGGACATAGATCAAATGGGGTTCCCCTGGTGGCTCAGATGGTAAAGAATCTGCCTGTAATGCAGGAAACCTGGGTTCAACCCCTGGTTTGGAAAGATCCCCTGGAGAAAGGAATGGCAAACCACTCCAGTATTCTTGCCTGGAGAATTCCAACGATAGGGGAGCCTGGCAGGCTATCCCTGGGGTGGTATAGAGTTGGACATGACTGAATGACTAACACTTTCACTTTCAGATCAATGAGTATAACAAGGAGAATAGGATCAGTTTTCTCACTCTTTGAAAAGGCAATTGGACACAAAGAGTAAAACCTAGAATAAACTCTGAGATATTCATTCCAATAGAGGTACCAGTGTTAACTCATCATTTTCTATTTCAATAAATACATGTAGACATATGAGTGTGGATGTATATGAGTGACTGTGTGTACATATGTGTATATATTTTGCTTTCAATCCAGTGATAGAGCCTAGAAGAAATGTCTTTCCAAGAGCAATGAGGACGCCTAGCGCCTAGATCTTGATTTCTGACTACCACACTATAGGTCAGGACTCTTAGAGAAGTGAGTGAATTTAATGTTGAACTCTCCCTCTGATCCAGACACAATGCACTTTAGAAGTTCTAAGTTCTTATTTCCAAGTGAATGAATGAAAGGGAAACAATTTTTTATGACAGCCACATAACAGTCTCAGCCAATATTTCTATAACTCTAGTTACCTCTTAGATTTTTATAATATTCCATTATTCTGGCATTTTTATCGAATAAGTGCACTTCACCAAAATGTGGTAAGCATATTTTGATGTAGATTATTTATATAAAATTAGATGGAGGTTAACTTCAAAATCTGAATGTGAGATGAACATTTTGGGTTTCCCTTTCTCTCTAAATAATCTAAACCAGGTTCTAGACATTAGACAACTTTTAATCTTTTTTTTTTTAATTTGCATCAGAAAAATCATACACACCCAATCTTTAGAAGTGAAAACATCCAAGTTAAGCTTAGATGGCCCCAAACCACACTGCTATGATGAAAACAAATAGAAGCTTTGAACTCATGTAGACTTTCCAATGACCCTTTGAAAAATATTTAATAAACATTCTCTTATTAATCCTTTCACCAGGCCAAGCTGCAGAATGTGGAGATGGCAAAACAATAAATCTATCAAAATAAAGAAAAGAAATGTCCTTTACAAGGAAGCCATCTCCTTTTAGTGCATTTTCTTTGCAGTTTATACTAATTAGATGTCTACTTTGTGAACATATTATGTGGTGAAAAGCATACTGGTAAGAGTTTGACTCTGTGGCTCACCATCTCAGTTATTCCATGCATTTGTCTGTTTTGCAGAGAGAAATTGTGTCCATCCTGAACACCAGCAGGATTGTTACAAGATCAAATGTAGGCAAAAATTCTCTATAAATTTTAAATGGCTTTTAAAAACCCAGCAAATATCATATGTTAATACATATGTGAGTAGTCCAGAAAAATGGTACAGGCAAGCCTATTGGCAGGGTAGGAATAGAGGAGCAGACTGAGGGAAACAGGTGTGTGAACACGTGTCTGTGCTGAGCAAGGTGGGGTGAATTGGGGGATTGGGATTGACAAATGTGTACTACCTTGCATAAAACAGCCAGTGGGAAGCTTTCGTATATCACGGGGAGCTCAGCTCACTGCTCTGTGATGACCTAGAGGGGTGGGATACCAGGTGGGAAGGAGTTTGATGAAGAAGGGGATATATGCATACACATAGATGATTCACTTCCTTCTACAGCAGAAACTAACACAGTATTGTAAAACATCTTGTTGTTCAGTCACTCAGTCGTGTTTGAGACCCCACGGACTGCAGCATGCCAGCTTTGCTGTCTTTCACCATCTCCCAGAGTTTGCTCAAACTCATGTCTACTGAGTCAGTGATGCCATTCAACCATCTTGTCATCTGTTGTCCCCTTCTCCTGCCTTCAGTCTTTCCCAGCATCCAGATCCTTTCCTTGAGTTTGCTCTTTGTATCAGTTGGCCAAAGTATTGGTGTTTCAGCTTCAGCATGTGACCTTCCCATGAATTTTCAGGTTTGATTTCCTTTAGAATTGAATGGTGTGATCTCCTTGCAGTCCAAGGGATTCTCAAGAGTCTTCTCCGACACCACAGTTCAAGAGCATCAGTTCTTTGGTGCTCAGCCTTCTTTATGGTTCAATTCTCACATCCATACATGACTACTGGAAAAATCACAGTTTTGACTATATGGACCTTTGTCAGCAAAGTAATGTCTCTGCTTTTTAATATGCTGTCTAGGTTGATCATAACTTTTCTTCCAAGGAGCAAGCATCTTTTAATTTCATGTCTGCAGTCACCATCTGCAGTGATTTTGGAGCCCCCTCCCCTAAATAGAGTCTGTCACTGTTTCCATCATTTCCCCATCTATTTGCCATGAAATGGTGGGACTGGATGCCATGATCTTCGTTTTTTGAACGTTGAGTTTCAAGCCAGCTTTTTCAGGAAACATGGGTTCAATCCCTGGGTCGAGAAGATACCCTGGAGGAGCGTGTAGAAACCCACTCCAGTTTGCCTGGAGAATCCAACTGAAGGGACTGAGCACATGCACACGCCACCTCTCTCCCCCCCCCCTCACCCCCCTCTCTCTCCCCTGCCTCTCTCCCTCTCTCCCCTTTCTCTCTCTCTGCCTCCTCTCCTCACTACCTCACCTCTCTCTCCTCTCTCTCTCAGACATACAGAGACAAACACACCTCTCTTAATGAATTTCTACTCATCTGGAGGATTTGAATACTTCATGAGCTTATCTTTCATTAATGTTTGCAAGAAGCTTGAATACTCCTCCACCCCATAAGACCTCATATCACTATTCTGTGTCCTCCTCTCCCTCCATGTTCCCTTCATAAAACATCTCCATATGAACTTGTGTGATTATTTGAGTTTTCCCTATAAATTGTAATCTCCATGTGAACAATTATTTTCTTTTGGTTCATCACTAAATCTCCAGTTATGGACCCTATCGCCTGACACTAAGTAAATATTAGTTGAGCAAATACATTTGAGACAAAAGCAGGCTCCCAAAGTGTAGAATACCTTTAATCATGTTCTCTGATAAACTCCCAATCTAAAGTTAAGGCTCAACTGTTTATTTCTGAGAAAGGCTAAATCTACTTCCAAAAAGGATAGAGATAAAGCCAGTTCCATATTGGATGTGTTGGATTAGACAACTTCGAAATAAGGTGTCACAAGTAGTAATGGAGTTCATTCATTAATTTTCCCAAATATGTGCTTTTGTTACCCGCAACATTTCCTTTCTTCTATACAAAAAGAGAAGTAGAAAAATTTCAGAACAATAAAACTTTATTACACTCTCTGATAAACTCCCAATCTAAAGTTAAGGCTCAACTGTTTATTTCTGAGAAAGGCTAAATCTACTTCCAAAAAGGATAGAGATAAAGCCAGTTCCATATTGGATGTGTTGGATTAGACAACTTCGAAATAAGGTGTCACAAGTAGTAATGGAGTTCATTCATTAATTTTCCCAAATATGTGCTTTTGTTACCCGCAACATTTCCTTTCTTCTATACAAAAAGAGAAGTAGAAAAATTTCAGAACAATAAAACTTTATTACACAGATTAATAAAATGAGGAAAAATCTATTTAATATATTCAATCCCTGGGTAGGGAATATACCCTGGAGAAGGAAATGGCTACCCATTCTAGTATTCTTGCCTGGGAAATCCCATGGACAGAGGAGCCTGGCAAACTACAACCCATGTGGTCCCAGAGAGTCAGACACGACTGAGCAACTAACACACCCTCAAAGATTAAGCAAGTAAAGTCACATTTACAGTCAATTTCTCTTGATAAATGATGATGGAAAGAAAATGTAGTTTATTCAAATCTATAGTTTATAGAAATCAACTTAAAAATTGTTTTCTTCTTTCAAATTCAGGAGGATTATTTCAGAAATCCCTATTTTGTTTTGCTAAGAAAAATAGTAAAATGTGTTTATATTTTCTGCTCATTCACCAGATGATATAATTCTGCATGTCTATTGGGTATTGGAAAATTCTTGCAATTAAAATCTACCTCAGATAACCATAATCTGATTTGTGGAGACTCAAGCTGCTTCCTGTGGCAGAAAACAGCAATAGAAATCTGGGATGTGAGCTACATTCTGTTACCATTCCATTTTGCTCCTTTCTTAGCAAGACAAAATAGAGAGGAATTTCAGTCACTGTTTGTTTCAGGCGGGTCACTCATCTCTCTGAGCCACTGTCTCCTCATCTGTATTTTAAGGTTCTGCAAGCCATCATCAGGTCATGAAAACAAAAACCCACTGAAAGCAAAATGAGACAAAATGATTATTCTAACTACATTTGTGTTAGCAAGGAAATGATCATTATTCAGATTTCTTATTGATTTTCCTTTCAATAGAAGAAAGAAATGTCTATTGTGACAGATCATGTGCATCTTTCTATATCTGATTTATTTTATCTCCCCAAGCTTCAACTCTGAGATTCACTCAGATCTAATTTTATCCCCAAGGAACTGCCTTGCTTCAGTCTCTGATGAGATCAGATCAGCCCCTGTAGGATATTTCTCAGTGGAGCAGGAGATAAGTGTACTCCGTTTTCCCCTAGTTAGCCACCTATAGACATTTGGAAAGATTTCAGACTAGGAGTCTGATGAATCTGCAGAGAGAAAATTCTACCTTTTTGTAGATTAGATTTACATATTGTTCATGACACTGTGGAAAAAACCCTTGATGTTCTCCATTTCATGGCAATAAATAGCTAAATCAATTTTAATAAGATAAATATTAAATATACTTTAAAGAGTTTCATTCTATTTTAACCAATAATAAAAGTCTTCCTGATATAGATAACTGAAACCTCTTCAGTTCCTTAAATAGTTATGTAAACTAATTCTCCAATATGCTGCTGCTGCTGATGCTAAGTTGTTCAGTTGTGTCTGACTCTGTGTGACCCCATAGACGGTAGCCCACCAGGCTCTCCCGTCCCTGGGATTCTCCAGGTGAGAACACTGGAGTGAACTTCCATTTCCTTCTCCAATGCATGAAAATGAGAAGTGAAAGTGAAGTTGCTCAGTCGTGTCCGACTCTTAGTGACCCAATGGACTGCAGCCCACCAGGTTCCTCTATCCATGGGATTTCCCAGGCAAGAGTACTAGAGTGGGGTGCCATTGTCTCTCCAATTCTCCAACACGCCTGTTCCTAAAAAGAAGAGGAACTAGACTTTTCTAAATAGGTAAGTCCTATGTACATTTATCTCTTCCCTTGACCAAAGAATCTGATAATTGTGTGGGATCTCTAATCCAAGAAATTCCAGGTATTGTGTGATCCATATTTGTCATCCCTCTTATTGTGTGAATACCAGTGTATTTGGGTATGATATAAGCCCAGAAGAAGACTTAATATTTCTTTTCTAATGAAAAATAGCAAAACATTTCTAGAACAGTAGAAGTGTTAAATTCAGTAGAAGTAATTATATTCATTTGTTACACTGGATATAGGGATCTTCTAAATGTAGACTTTTAAGGCTTTAAAACTCTTAAAGTCCTAGCATTCATATATTTTTATAGGAAACAAGAAGGTACATGCTTTGAATTTTCTGTGTCAGATTCAATACATTTACTTTCAAATAAGTGTCTAAATGGGCTTCCCTGGTGACTCAGATGATAAAGAATCTGCCTGCAATGCAGGAGACCCTGGTTCAATTCCTGAGTTGGGAAGATCCCCTGGAGAAGAGAGTGGCTACCCACCCCAGTATTCTTGCCTGGGGAGTTGCACGGACAAAGGAGCCTGGTAGGCTATAGTTCATGAGGTCACAAAGAGTCGGACATGACTGAACAGCTAACACTTTCATTTCTCAATTGTCTAGACAACTCTGAGTTCAGAAACAATCCTAAGGGGATGGAGTGAGCTGAAGTTTCATGGGTTTTAAAGTAATGATATGACAAAGGCCATTATCGCCTGGAATGTGTCAACACAACTGTAGTAACATGCAGAGGAGTTTGCCACTAGTTTGGTTGATATTGTCTTGGATGGGGTTTCTACAGAGAGGCCTCTGCGCTGACCTAGTGTAAAGTTCCCCAGGAATGAGTTGAAAGCTGTGTGGGGACAATCCTTCAAAGGGCAAGTGGAGTCGTTCTTGCTCTTTCCTGTTCTAGCTATATGAGATTTTGTTTCTGGCTGGGGAAGAAGAAAAGTCTTATTATATGTTGTTTATGGTTCTCTTGCGTCAGTCGGCCTCTTTTATTAAACCAGATTCAAGTTGTGACATGCTGTTAATTCAATCAGTAATAACCAGCTCGAATTGCAAATCTATGTCAGCAGGTTGGTGTTGATTAAGTTGTAACCGCCACTAACATACTGTTTTAAATGCTTGATAAGTTTCATTTTCTGCAGTGATAGGCTGCCTGGGTTCCCACTTTTTCCCTTTTCTCTCTGAGCCAAAAGAATTGCACACACGTCCCTCTGAGCATCCTCTACGGATTCTGCTTTCCTCCCCTGCAAGGCGGGCTGGTAACCACTAGAGGGGAGGAGACAGCCGGCTTTATTGAAACCTTCACCATGGAGCCCCACGGTGGAGAGGCTGTCTGCCAAACGGCTGCCAAGAGAAAGGGGGTAGTATATTACTAAGGTTTGCAAAAATAGGCAAAATAGGCTTCTCATAATATGCGAGATATTTGCTTCTAATAATTAGAACCGACTGCAGAGATGGTTAGAAGGTCAGAGCCTGCTTGCCTGTTAACCCATAGTCCTGAGAATTAGCAAGATGATGTATGAAATCAGAATTAACCCTTATGAAAACAAATGGCTCTCTCTTAAGGCTAGTAGCTAATGCACAGAACATGCTAGGAGAAATAGCCAGGAAGTATGAGGAAAGGAATCAAACATGATCGGGCTGCTGGGCGGAAAGTGAAAACTCAGCGTATAGCTCATTTTCTGAAGTCTTCTACCACCTGACCCTTCTCCCATCAGTTTAAAACTCTGCCTTCTATAGCTAAGAGGGATAGAGAGGGGCATGTGCAAGAAAGTAAAGCATTGATATTAGTCAACAAAAGGGATAGAGAGAGAAACTTCGCTTCACCTGAATATTCCAAACTGCAATATCCTAATACAACTTAAATAAGAAAGTCACCCAGAGTTGATGAGGGATACTGTATACTATTTGAACACTACTTTTTAATATTTTTAAAATCCAGATTGACCTCTTTAATCTTTTTTTCCCTAAAATAAAGAAATACACTTAATATCAGCATTGTTAAAGTGCTATAATGTAGAACTGGAGGCTGTTCTGTGTACCCTCCTGAGTGTAATTGTACTAAGATCATTCGGTTTCCATTTGGAAAGCCACTGGCAATTACTGGAATACAATGTATCATGCATTTGCTCACAGGATATAAAACGTATATACTAATTCGCAATAAAATGTAACAGCTGTCAGTGCATTTTCTGCTCTGTTACTTCAATAAATTGGAACTCTGACTAGAAAATGGGAATATTGCATTTTTACACACTCTGTAATGTGTTTGCTTTTTTGCAAATACAATTTATTTTTTTCATGACAAAAATTGTGGTTTGTTATTACTGCTAGTGGATAAATATTCCTGTATCAGAATGAATTACATATGGTATCTGTAAAGAAGTAGTAATATTTTCTGCTTTTTATTGTAGCCTGTCTCCAGTAAACAAAATACACTTAACCTACTTCTGTCACTACTGAGTGTGTGTGTTTTTTTCTCTTTTTTTTTCATTATAATGTCTGTGTGTAGGGGATAGGGAGAGGAAATAGGAATTTATTTTTCACCTTACCTTCTCAGGTGACTGGGTTGATCATTAACATTTATTTCCGCATACCATCATTCCTTTCAAACCTTTTTTTTCTTTTTCTTTTTTTTTTTCTAAGTTTTCAATCTTTTCTTTCATATAGTGGCTAATCAGGTTTCCTTAGAATATGAAGCAGAGGCTCTGAGTTTTATTTAAAATAAAATGCCTGCACATTTCTGTAATTTTGTTACTTCAGGTCAGACTTTTCACAGATAATTAGCCTTTTACACACTGTGAAATCAACCTGCATTGGTTATTTGGCTAGATTCTTTGCTTCTGTTCTTTATTTCCCAGAAGGTTAACGTGCTGAAAATCTAGCTTCCAGCTCCTCGTACTGTCTCTTTGTGTTGCTAATTATCCCGTTGCATAATTATTAATATCAGGAGCAGGAAGAGGAAACAAGAACACCAAATAGTCGTGAACGCTGGTGTTCTGGCAGGAAGCACGTCCTGCATTAATAAAATGTGCCTGTGCCACTATCACAGGAGATAGGCGCGTTCCTTGTTAAGGATCATTTATTAACTGAGATCATCTTTTAGTTCGCCTTGGGGTAATGACTAATGTCAATGGCAAATTTCACAGTTGTCTAGAGAAATGAATTAAATTTGTAATAAAAAGCCCTTCGGCTTGTTGTACATGTTCATTTATTGGAGTAGTTGAACTAGGAGGACTGTAAGGCAACCAAGAACATCGGCTTAATTTTCCTTACATATAATAGTGACCTTTAGCTCCATATTGAAAAAGTTACCTATTATGGATGGGTAAATTAAACGAGAAGTTCCTCTAATGCAAAATAAACTAGATGGCTGAGCTAAGTTAAATGGCCTTTGAGCCTATAAGATTCCTCATAGAAAAATCTTCTTCCTTTTTTTAGTATGACTCTTCTATTTAGACCATCATAAAATAAGTTGCTGACATATAAGCAGGAGAATAAGGTAATTTAATGTGAAATTTCCTGCAGTGTTACACCTACTTCGATTCCTGCAAGTTTTTGGATGGTTTCATTTTCTGCTCTGGTACAGAGTTTTTGAAAGCATTGTTTTAACACACTTTTCAGTTCTAAATATACAGTGTGTTTTTTATTTACTTGGCATAGCATGTTGGTGCTGTAATTATTTATGGGGATTTTTGTGTTGCTTTATGTAGTTGAGGAAAAGCATATTTCTCAGGAGAAAGAACAATTACACCACTATCCCTCTTTCTGATTTAGAAAGACTAATTCCAGATTGCTTTTCTGAGAGAGAATTGGACTTGGAAAATGATAATTACTTTTAAAACAAGCACTATGATCAAGTATGATATTCTCATTTTATAGCAGAAAATATAGAAACCAGTCTCCTTAAGCAATCTGTTATCTGTATCGTAGTGCACTTGAAACAAATTATCCTAATCGGGGTACCAGCCCAGCTAATGATGGCAAGTGAAAAAAAATGGACATTATTTCCAGCAAGTAAAGGCAATTGCAACATGTATGAAAATTGAAATGTGATCTTTCTTTCAAAGAGATCAACTTCATCCCATTTTTAACTTTAAAATAATGCCTAAATATTTTCACTTGTAAATCATATTAGGAAAACATTTTCACGGATCTACAAAAGCTTCATTTCCTTTTACAAGGGGACTATCCAGACTCAGAAAAATACACATAGACTTCATATTATTGTCCTACTAGATGTATTATTAAAGATGAATAAAAAATATCTAAAGGGCCCATGGAATTAAAGACAATAATAAAAACAAGCCATCAGAAATGTTGATTTTAGTTGCCCTTCTTTTTAATCATATTCTAAAATGCTTGTTTGGAGTTTGTTTCCTCCAAATTCCAGGTTTCTGGAGCAAATTTCTTAAAGTAAATTATTTTTCCAACTACTTCTCTCCATGCATTCCCTTTTAGCCTAATGTTCACTGTACGTTATACCAGCTATCGGATCCTGAGAAGTGGAGGGGGTACCTTAGAGTTGTTTTGTCTCTGCAGCTTGCTGGTTACACTCTGGGGTCTACTCTATGCTTATTCATGGCTTAGGAGAGTCTCGGAAATTTGAACTTCTTTTCCTCCTCGTTCATGCAGATGCTCACAGCATTCCTAATAAGGCCAGGAAAGGAGTTCACAATCTCCTTTTAGCCACTCTCTCACCTCAGCCCTTTTCAGCATGTAACCTTATTCTCTGTGGGATTACTTGGTTGAAAACCAATTAGAGAGCAGCTCGCAAGATAAATGCATACAGATTACTCCAGATTGAACACAGTCCATGCCAACTAATCATAGAGTGTATGATGCCCTGAATGGAATAAATATTAAAGAGTCGAGAGGAAATGGAGACACGATACGGAGAAAAGACTCCGAATGCCAAATCAGAGCTAGTGTGACATGCACCGAGTGTGTCAACGTCCTTTCCACCCCACTCCTTCTCCCTCCTGCTTTTCTTTCTTTGTGGAGAGGTGCCCACGAGCCTCCCGAAGTGTGCTCTCCTGTGCTAATCCTCCCACAAAAGTCTCCACGAGTTTCTGAGGGGTCCCCCATGCCCTTCTTTCGGGGACTGTCAGGTCCTGCCTAATAAGCCAGTCATCCTCCCTGCCTCTTGCAGGCGGCCTCATTCTCAAACTGGGAGGGACAGGATCTCAAAGGCCAGTACAGCACTGAGAATGACTGAACGGGCTGATCAGTCATCAGTGGCCCTGCTTTCCAGCCTGCTGACTGAAGCCAACGCAGGAAAGAAGCGGGAAGAGAGACTTCTAAGATCCTTCAGGCTTTCAGAAGACGGTTTGGAAGCCTCTCTCGAGTGGCAGAAAACCTACAACTATGTTGATGATGAACATGCCCCTAGTGATTACGACTCTCTGTGGATCTGGTAGCTGGAGGAGCAAGGGAGTGTCTCCATTCCCTTGCTCATCTATCTCAATACAATGCCTCTTTCTTTCTCTCCTCTCTTCCATTTTGTAGAGTAGTGGGTAGCTTCAAGCTAAAAGCGTTAGACTTTTTGATCAGATACTCAAACATTCCCTCCCCACTCTTAGGTCTTTCTACCTAATGACTTTTTTTTAATATTTTTTTTGATGTAGGCCATTTTTAAAGTCTTTATTGAATTTGTTACAATATTGTTTCTATGTTATGTTTTGGATTTTTGGCCACAAGTCATAAGGTATCTTAGCTCTGTGGCCAGGGATAGAACCCGCACCTCCTGTACTGGAAGAGGGAGTCATAACCACTGGATCACCTGGGGGAAGTTTCTACCTATAAGTTTCTATATGAGTTGAGTTCTTCTGCTAAAATTAGATGGGTGGGAACATTCCGGGACTTCACCGAGACTATTAGATCCATGCGCATCCTGTTCCATTAAAGTGAACCCACGTGTCTTATCATAAGTACTAAGCTGAATGAGATACTGTGCATCATAATTATTTAGTCAGATCCTTCCAAGTGAGAAGCTGGGTGATTGATACACTGGGGTATATGAATAATGGTTATAAAGTCACTGATAAGGTCTGCAGGCTTTGGCAGAGGATTGGTGTGTCCAGTTTTAAGCATTTTCTGTCTTCATTCCCTGTAGGTTTCACTAGCTTTTCAGAGGATCAAAATCTGTGAGTCTTTTGACAGTTACAAGTTAGAATACTGAAAGTGAGAGGCAAATATAGTCCTACTTTTTTTTTTTCTGTGTACAAAGGAATTACTGATTACTTTTGCTTTCTTCTAATGTTTTTCTGACTTCCATTGATTTTCTACAGTAAGCATCTTTTGTAAATATTTATAGATAGTGCGAGTGATAAAGAATCTGCCTGCCAATGCAGAAGACCAAAGAGATGTGAGTTCAATCCCTGGGTTGGGAAGATCCCTTGAGAGAGGAAATGGCAATCCATTTCAGAATTCTTGTCTGGAGAATCCCATGGACAGAGGAGTCTAGTGGGCTACAGTCCATAGGGTTGGAAAGAATTGGATACGACTGAAGCGACTGAACATGTAGGCATGCACATAAATGTTTAGGAAAGACAGTGATAAGAAGTGTTCTAAGTGTGCTGGGTTTTGGATGAAAGCAAGGATTGCAAAGTTTAACTGACTTGGGATCATTTACCTTCAAATTCCTCATACTAATTCCTGTCAGTTTTTAGAATTCACCAATTTTCCACCTTTGAGTCTTTGTATAGTCTGTTCCCTCACTGGAAAATATTTACATATCTTCAGCTACCCTCATCACCTCTAAGTTTCACATATTTGTTCCTCTATTAACATGTAACTTCTTTAGAAAGGCTTTTTCCTCACTCAATTGATATGTGGTCATTTCCTTCATAAACTGACACTGATTACATGCTGGTGTGTTTCCTGGTATAGTGACATTTGTCTTCCAGTCCAGATTGTCATTTCTCCAGAGGGATGATGCCTGCAAGTTTACACACACACCTGATAATTACACAAGGACTAGCATGTGGTAGTTCCTTAAAACTGTTGTCAACTTAATGAATGGTTAAATAAGTTGTGAAATCACTGTCAAACTCCTCATCACTTCTAAACCTCAGTATTGTCATCCTTAGAATTAGGATACTTCCTCCTTTACAAGGCCATTATAAAGGAAAAAATAAGATACTGTTTATGAAGTACTTAGACAATGGTGGTAGCCAGTATTAAGATTGTTGTATTCTATATTGCTATTTTATGAAATTTATTTATACTTACAATTATATAAATTTATATTTATATAGTAAAATAATAGTAATAAAGGGAAGCAGAAAGTTTAGAGGATTTGTGAATAAAATACTTAACAGCTGAAAAAAACAACTATAAATTCTAGGAATAGCTTGTAGCAGCTGGCCCTTCTGTGTGTAATAGGGGAGGAGTAGGCAAATTGGACCACTTCCTTGTTTATATGTATCCTTTCTCTCCAGCAGTTTGAACACTGGTTTTAACCATCGCCCATTCACGTTCATAAATGTTCAACTCCAGTATACTAGCATGTGTGTGCGCTAAGTGGTTAAGTTGAGTCCAACTCTTTTGTAACCCCATGGACTGTGCCACCAAACTCCTCTGTCCATGGGATTTCCTAGGCAAGAATACTGAAGTGGGTTGCCATGCCCTCCTCTAGAGGATCTTTCCATCCTACCAAATCCACATCTTTTACGTCTCCTGCATTGGCAGGTGGGTTCTTTACCACTGAGCCACCAGGGAATGTATACTTCCTATTGTCTTTTGTCTTACAAATTCTACTCATGTCTAGCACTAGTTCAGAACTATTTTCATCTATCTTCTTTAGTGGGGTTGTGTTCTCCATTTTTAAGGAGCTGGACTCTCTTGTCACCTTCTCCACAGCATCATGGAAACCATGAATGTGTTTACTCTTTTGTTTGCTTTTCTGGAATGTCATATCATTGGAATCATACAGTGTATAGAATATTCAGACTTCTTTTACTTATGAATATGTATTTAAGATGTATCCACATTTTTTGTGGTTTGAAAGTTTTCTTTTTAATGCTAAGTAATATATATATTCTATTGTATATGTGTGCCATAATTTATTTATTCATTCACCTATAAAAAGGAATCATCTTGGTTGCTTCCAAATTTTGGTGATTACGAATAAAGATGCTATCAGCATTCATGTGCAGTTATTTTGTGTATGGATATGTTTTCAAATTAGTTGGATAAATGCCTAGGAACCTGATTGCTGGACTGAATGAATGACTATGTTTTGCTTTGTAAGAAAATGCCTTCCAAAGTGGCTTCCAAACAGTCTTCCAAAGCGACTGTACATTTTGCATTTTCACCAGTAAAGAACAAGAACTCAACACTCTCACCAGCAATAGGTACCAAGAGTTTTGAATTTTAATTGTGCTAATGGGTGTATAGTGATCTTTCATTTTATTTTGAAATTCTATAATGACCATTGACATCGGGCATCTTTAATATGGGTATCTGCTATCTTATATCTTTGATCTTATATCTTATACCTGTTCATATTTTTGGTTTGTATTTAAACATTTGGTTGTTGGTACTTATGTGGAGTTTTAGGTTCCCTGGACATTTTGCCTACAAGTCTTTATCAGATGTATGTTTGGCAAGCATTGTCTTAGACTGTCAGTTGATTATATTTGTGTGGGTCTATTTCTGTGTTTCCTATTTTTCCACACTGATCCAATTACCTCCTTTTGCAAATACTGTGCAGGCTTAATTACTGTAGCTTTTTGGTTAATCCTGAAGTTTAGCTTTGTGAATCATTTAACTTAGCTCTTCTTCAGTATCACATTGTTGATATTGTTCAATTGTTAAGTCATGTTCGACTCTTTGCGATCCCATAAACTGCAGCAGGTCAGGTTTCCCTGTCCTTCACTATCTCCCAGAATTTGCTCAGATTCATGTCCACTGAGCTGGTGATGCCATCTAAACATCTCATCCCCCGTCACCCTCTTCTCCTCTTGCCCTCGATCTTTCCCAGCACCAGGGTCATTTAGTGCTAAGCCTTTGGCCTTTCTGTACAAACCTTTGAATCAGTTTGTTGACGTCTACAAAGATTACTGGGATTTTGATTGAGATGATGTTGAATCTATAGATCAGCTTGGAAAGATGTGACATTTTAATAGTATTGACTTCTTTAATACACAAATATGAACTATCAGAACACATATTTAGATTTTCTTTAATCTTCTCTATCATATTTTTGAAGTTTTTACCTGTAGATGCTGTATATATTTTTGAAAGTGTATACCTGGTATGCCTGTGTAATTGTGTGTGTGTGTGTGTGCAACCATTAAAAATATTTTTATGAAAGTCACATTCCAACTTGTCACTGCTGCTATATAGAGAACAGTTAACTTTTGTATATTAACCTTGTATTCTGCAAACTTACTGTACTTGTTTATTAGGTTTAAGAGACTTTTTGAAAATGTATTCTTTGAGATTTTCTACATAGATGACCATGCCATCTGTGAACAAAGACAATTTTATTTCTTCCTTTCTAATCAATATATTTTATTTGCTTTCCTGCTTATTGAATTGACTAAGACCTCTAGCACTCTGTTAAATAGAAGTGATGGGAAGTGACATCTCCTTAGTCCTGATATTAAGAGAAAGTGTCCACTTTCTACTGTGATGAGTAATTCTGTGTGTCCATTTAGACTCAAGGTACCTAAATATTTGGTCAAGCATTATCCTGGATGTTTCTGTGAAGTGTCTTTGAATGAGATTAATATTTAAATTGGTAGACTGAGTAAAGCAGATGTCTCTCCCAAGAGAATTCCTTCTACCCAATGGCCTCCAAACTGGGATATTGGCTTTTCCCTGTTGCTCAGACTAAAGCATCACTCTTTTTGGGTCTGGAGTCTGGAGTCTGTTGGGTTTTGGATGTGAACTAGAACTTTTCTGATTTTCAGACTTTTCAACTTGGGTTGAAGCTAAACCATTGGCAATCCTGGATCTCCCTCATCCTGTAGATCTGGGACTTGACAGATTCCTTAACAGCATGAGCTAATTCCTTTTAAATCTGATAAATCTATCTTTTTATAAGCTATCTATCATCTATTTCTCTCTGTCCACTTGCTAGTGTCTGCAAACTTACTGTACTTGTTTATTAGGTTTAAGAGACTTTTTGAAAATGTATTCTTTGAGATTTTCTACATAGATGACCATGCCATCTGTGAACAAAGACAATTTTATTTCTTCCTTTCTAATCAATATATTTTATTTGCTTTCCTGCTTATTGAATTGACTAAGACCTCTAGCACTCTGTTAAATAGAAGTGATGGGAAGTGACATCTCCTTAGTCCTGATATTTAAGAGAAAGTGTCCACTTTCTACTGTGATGAGTAATTCTGTGTGTCCATTTAGACTCAAGGTACCTAAATATTTGGTCAAGCATTATCCTGGATGTTTCTGTGAAGTGTCTTTGAATGAGATTAATATTTAAATTGGTAGACTGAGTAAAGCAGATGTCTCTCCCAAGAGAATTCCTTCTACCCAATGGCCTCCAAACTGGGATATTGGCTTTTCCCTGTTGCTCAGACTAAAGCATCACTCTTTTTGGGTCTGGAGTCTGGAGTCTGTTGGGTTTTGGATGTGAACTAGAACTTTTCTGATTTTCAGACTTTTCAACTTGGGTTGAAGCTAAACCATTGGCAATCCTGGATCTCCCTCATCCTGTAGATCTGGGACTTGACAGATTCCTTAACAGCATGAGCTAATTCCTTTTAAATCTGATAAATCTATCTTTTTATAAGCTATCTATCATCTATTTCTCTCTGTCCACTTGCTAGTGATAAAGAATCCACCTGCCAGTGCAGGAGACCCAGGTTTGATTCTTTGGTTGGGAAGATGCCCTGGAGAAGGAAATAGCAACCCACTCCAGTATTCTTACCTGGGAAATCCCATGGACAGAGGGGCCTGGTGGGCTATAGACATGACTGAGAAAAAAAATCATCTGTCTATCATCTGTCTATCATCTATCTGTCTATCAACCATCTGTCCTGTTGGCTCTGTTTGTCTGGAGAACCATGACTGATACACTGCTGCTGCTGCTGCTGCTGCTGCTGCTGAGGTCGCTTCAGTCGTGTCCGATTCTGTGCAACCCCATAGACGGCAGCCCAACAGGCTCCTCTGTCCCTGGGATTCTCCAGGCAAGAACACTGGAGTGGGTTGCCATTTCCTTCTCCATACTCACCATTAAGTGCGGTGTGAGCTGTGGGTTTTTGATAGATGTTCTTTGGCACCTTGAGGAAGTTCCCTTCTATTCTTCCTTGCTGAGATTTTCTTTAAAAAATCATAAATGGATATTGATTTTTTTTCAAATGTTTCTTTCTCTGACCATTGAATACATTTTGTCCAATTTATTTCTTTAGTTGAGTGAAGATAAAAGGACAAATTGCTAGGAGAACTTAAGAAGAGTGGTATATAAACTATTTTTTTAGTAGTTCTCATTGTTACCATTATTATCACAAACATTATAATTGTCCTTATTCACAAAGTTCAGAGTTTGTCGCATTTTGATAAATAGTTAGCTCTTACATGGTGGGTATTCAGAATAAGAAACACAGTTGCAGAACTATAATTAAAATGATCACCCAAAGCACGGAATAAGAAGTAGAACCATGCTCAGTACAAACCAAATATTTCTAAAGTTCGCCCAGATTTGCTTCTGAAAGTGGAAAATCTTTACCTCTCTCTTCCTCCATTTGATCCCTCCTCTCAGATCCTAAGACAAAGTTACTGCCATTAATATAATTTCTGACAGGCAGGAGCAGTAATTTAAAGGAGACTGGGTCAGATTCACTTGCAAAAATAAATAAATTAATTTATTAAAGAAATATTAACCTCTGACATATAAATGCTTATGTCCTACCTGTAGAACTCAATTGCTCTTCATTATATTGATCCCCTTGGAATGAAAATGAACTTCCCTTTCAAAACCAGGGTGTGGGACACATTTTTTTTTCTTTTCTTTTAAAATCTGGGACTGAGGCCAAGGAGATGAAGATAAGACTTCAGTAAGGAGAACTGGCTCTTTGAATGCCCCAAAGAACAGTTATGATGTTTATATTGCTGTCTCTTTGTTCATATGCCTCATTTTATGTTGGGTTACATGCTGGTTTTGTGAGACTATGTCTGTTTGCTCATTTTGTACATTGAACATGTTCTTGTGTAAGTTTCATGCATTCAGGAATAGCCTCATACACTTATCCATACAGGGAGCCAAAGCTATAGAAAAAGTCCAAGACAGAATTGGATGGCAAATGAAGATGGAAGTCTTTTAAATTCTGAGAAGCAAGCCCTATTCTGGCCGAGTTTATTATTTTTCAAACTATTTAAGATACATCCTTGTTTTTCCTTTCCCCTACCAGCTCAAAGAAGAGAGGAACTAGATTCATTATTACGGTTCAGGCTCTTCCATTAATAGATATGCTCCAACACTGCAGGGGCAAAGCAAGAATGCCTTTCTGAAGAGAAGCTCCCACTGCAGTCCAGATATGACTTTCGCTGGACACTATTATCCTACAGAGTCACCCATCTTCTTCTCATTGCAACTCCTGTGGCCATCCAGCCAAGCTAAGCAGAGTGCTTGCTGGCCATTAGACCAAAGGAAGAAAAAGTTGAAGTTAGTATACGAGACACTGAAATATACGTTTGCAAGCTTTATCTTTTGTGAAATAATTTAAATTATATGTATTTATAGAAAACTTGTCTATTAATCAAATGATCCACTACTCTCCCCAACATTTCACTAGGCAGCCATTTCAAACTTTCTCCTATCAAAGCTATTTTATTTTATTTTCAAAGTATAGTTAAGGTTTATTTAGCATTCACTCTAAGTGTAAATGTTAACTAAAACAGGCAGTTAGTAGGTCAACTGGATATTTTATCCATATACATGTGAACGTAAATATTAAAAAAGCTAAAGTAAGCAGTTTGAAATGTCTTATCCCATTACAGATTATTAATCATCATTTTAATGAAAAAGAGAAATTTTATGTCATGCCTCCAAATAGCCAATATTCACCTAGGATTCTGAAAGCTTAATTTGTCTATAATATTCATAAATGTCAAGTTTTTCTTACTGGCTAAACTGACAAGTAGATGTTGCTAAACAGAAATGGTTACATGTAGGAAAAAATAGACTTGCCTGTATCCAAATGTTTGTTCTACAGCCAGCTGTGTGATCTTAGGGGAAAATGAACACTCTTTTGAGCCTTAAGTCTTCTTCCTTCCTAACATGAGGACAATTAACACCTACATTGTAGGAATGCCCTGAGAATTAAGTGAACTAATTCATGTAGGATGCTTAGAATCACATATTTTACAGAGTAAGACTTCATTAAAGATTTAAAGATTTTAAAAAACAAATTTCACATCCTAAAACTACAGAAAACTTTACAGGGCCCAAATTCTTTCATTTGAGGACTCAAGAGATAGCCTAGGGTCTTTACTTTTCTTTCTCAGATGGAGTTAGCTTTCTTTTCAGGCTGAATTAAGTTCTGTTTAGTACAGAACTTAAATGGATTTGTTTGGGAGCAACTGAACCGCCATGTGCAGCGACTTAGAGTCAGAAAGTGAAAATAAAATGTGAAGAGTTGTGTTCAGGTAGAAGTAGGGCAGGGCTGCCTTTTAGGGATAGAAAAATAGCCCCCAAAATTAATTAATTAATAAAAGCCCCAATTTTCTTTCTGCTGTTATATAGGCAAGATGAAGTCTCAGAAACATCTACCCCAAGTAATTTTTGAAATGCCAGTTCTATAAAGAAAGCAGACCATGGCATCTGTATATTTTCCCTTACAAAATTATACACAAGGTTTAATTAGTGCATTTTGTAAATTAGCCTTGTTTTGTTGCATCAGATCATATGCCGAGCACATACCAAGTTGATTCTGATTTTGTTTGTAGTATCCGCAATTTAACTTTGAAGAACCATGTGAAGATGAGTGTTTGTGCTTCATACGGTGAGTGCTAAAGAATTCTATGAGAAATAACATGTGTTATGAAACATTTTATAGTTTACTATTGTTCATTAATCACTGATTTATATGAAACATGTTTATTTTTACTTCAATTAAATCTGGCTGACTGGAAACAAATATCAAGGTCAAAATATATTTTACAAGTTTTGATAAAGCTATCTCTCAGCAGAACTGATCCTCGAAACCATTTTCTTGAAATGTCTACACAAAACAAGAACGCGACTGACACAGGGGGCGTGTTGGTAGTAGAGAAGCAACGATTTTGTGTTCCATATGACAATAAAAAGGCATACAGAAAGAAAGTCGGGAAGGGTTATGCATGAGCCTTAAGTTAGTTTTGTGTATGTTAGAGTGTCTTTGGGTACAGCCACAAGCATGCCCACACATACACGCACACACATACACACTCATCTGTGTTCTCCAGAAGACACAAAGCCTGCTATCACATAACCGTTATTTAATTAAGGTATTCTGAATGCACTGCAGACAGTTATTACTGGTGTTATGGTTAGCATTTCCGTCAGCACCAACATCCCCACTCTAAGCTATGCACGATGATGGAGCCGTCCATCACGTCTGCCCTGTAGGCATACAGTCTCAAGAAACTGAGATACGCTGAGACCAGGCAAAGGGGAAAAGGTGGGTACCAGTCCTGGGCAGAGACCAGGAATGTATAATATCACAGAATCCATTTCAATCATCTTTGGTCCTTTAGTTTTATTTTGCTTTAATTTTACATAAAGAATTGAATTGTTAGTGGACATTTGAGGAAAGAGAAAAAGACAGAAGGAAAGAGGAAATGTCCTGTTTTGCAATTAATTGGGATGTTCTTAACAGTAAAGCATATGTATCTGCTCAATGTTACGTGGCAGCCTGGAGGGGAGGGGAATTTGGGGGAGAATGGAGACATGTATATGTATGGGTGAGTCCCTTTGCTGTGCACCAGAAACTATAACAACATTGTTCGTTAATCTGCTATACCCTAACACAGAATAAAGAGTTAAAAAATAAAATGCAACATTTCTTTATTTCAATACAAATATATGAATAAAAGAGTTAGATACACTAAGGAAAGTGACATACTCAGGAAACTGAAGAGAGAGTGGGACAAATACAAGCAAGAAAAACCTGTGGATATGTCTGAAAGTTTATAGGAAATGTATGTTCATTTTCTCCTGGGAGTCAGGGGTATTACTTTAGAAAGCGATTCCTATCTATGTGTTTGTTCATATATCGAAGACCCTTTCAGAATGTTCCTGAAATCGTATGAACTCACCCAGGGGTCAGTCAAGTTCAACATGGAGAAATATTGGAGTTCCCGTTAGGTCAGACTGTTAAAATAGGTAAATCTATTCAAGACATCCTGAGGCCTGTTTACGGGCTCCCCACAACTTTTTACTAACTAGGAGGTTCTACCCAATCATTCATTACACGGGTTATGTTTCTCTCTGCTTCCCAGATGCTCTCTATACGAAAGTACAAACATTGATGAACACAACCATGAACATGCTCTTTGTGAGACAAGAGCTTGTATACTTAAAAAGACAGGTTATCAAATGCATCTGCATCCAAATGTTTAATTTTGCTCTCTCATGCTAATTCTATTTTCTTCAAAGAAGAAACAAATAAAAGCACCAGTCAAAAACTTTTTAAAAAATCTGTATTTTTCCTAGCCAGGAGCATGTAATTGACTCATTGTTATCCCATGTAAATCAGGTCATTTGTATTAATAAGTCTTTCTTGATTGCTGGGTGTTAGGCACCACTAGTGGAGAGCACCAAGAAGCTACTTCTTTGAAAATCTTACTATTCTGGAAGTAGTGGTCTTGACTGAGGACAGGCTGATACTAGTTAAGCATCATATCAATGACTAAAATGTCTGCTGAGGTGTAGCAGCATCATTATAACTAAGAGCTAAGATATGAGGTGTTGGAGGGACAGGCAGATTTATCCATCATCATTCCACCTAGGCTGATCCCATAGAGACTGTTCTGTTTTAGCAGATCACACCCACCAAATCCTTACCTTTATGTTTTAAAAAGAATTGAGGTCCTATGTCCATCAGGTTGAGGAAAAGATGTAAAAAAAATTATTTTAAGCAACAAGAAACTGGCTTACATGTTTTTGTACCATCTAAATTTCTTTTTGGAGCAAAGAAGAGCTGTAAAGAAATTTTTAAAAAAATAACAGGCATTTTTGTGTTATCCTCAGCATTCTGCAATGTAAGTACTTATTATGAGCTCTTTAAGGGTATGTTAAGTAATGAAAATTCAGGTGTGGCTGTGTAGATATACATAAGCCCTTCACTGACAGTTGGTCTTGCTTCCAATGTAGATAGACTTTCTATCTTGATGTCATCCTCCAAAATCTATGGTCATTCAGGAAGTTTCAACAATAAAAGTTTTGCTTATCATGTCTTATGACATATTCCTTTCCAATTAGAGGAAATGTTTCATTAGAGTTTTTTGTTTCCATTTTACTCAAATAGTAAATTATGATGTTTTCAGTAATGAGGAAGAAAGTGATTTGAATTGTTTTTCTAAACAATTCTAAAACTGAAAATCCAATCCATTCTGAATCTATGAAATTATTATGATTGTTGTTCTTGTTGTTCAGTCACTAAGCTGTGTCTGACTTTCTGTGACCCCATGGACTGAGGCACACTAGGAAATTATTGCTATCTTTTACTAAATCTTATTTCCATCTGTCTTTCATAGGGAGAGTTTTTTTTTTTTTAATTTAGTGATGCAGAAATTGAAGGAAAATATTTCTTCAGAGGGCTCTCTATTTTATTTTTCGTCTTAAATTGTTTAATGCTAAATTATTTGAATTTTAATATTTTGAGTCTCAGTCGTTA